>MJUU01036188.1:13096-25405 GCA_002080025.1 Modiolus philippinarum | reverse complement strand
ATTATAATGCGCTGTTTTATCAATATAAAGCTCGTAGTTCCTGCTCCGTCCAACCTCATTGCAGCGGCGCAAAAACAATGCTATTTATAGATAAGTTATAAGTGGTTACATGTATCTAGATAAATAACTAGTTAACTACTTAATTATCTAGATAATTTATCTAGTTAAATATCTAGATAATGAGTAGTTATCTAGTTAAATATCTAGATAACCTCTTAAAATAGAGGTGAATAATAATATAATAATGGCAGTTACAAGCGCTAACATGCATTTTTTCACGTTATGATATTAAAATTAACTAGTTAAATATCTAGTTAAATAACTAGATAACTACTTAATTAACTAGTTAAATATCTAGTTAATTTATCTAGTTAAATAACTAGATATTTATCTAGTTAGATAACTAGATATCTACTTAATTATCTAGTTATGTATATGATTATGTGTTGGCAGAAATATGCCACCATATAAACGAGCTCGTCACAAAAAGTGAAATTAAATCTTTGACGAAAATCTTATAGAGACCTCTAGCTTTGTTATCTTTATCCGTTTCTTGTGGAGTTAGAATGTGGTCAAATGAAGTAAATATTATTCTACACTATAATTTCTGCTGACTGAAACCATGAAAACAGTTTTACAAAACAATACTTTAGAATTAAAAGACCTATTCATAAGAGATCTGTCATAGTTTAACGAAAAGAAGAATATAGGCTCACTGCAAATGTACACAGACCAACTAGAATTTATCGGAACACATTATATTTATTCAAAACAAATGACATTTCTTTTTATTTTCTTTTTTTATTTAAGTTTTCAATCAAGTTCTATTCAACAAATTGTACGATAGTACATAAATAATATATTTAAAAACCTGTCGTATTTTCTTACAAAATGTAACTGTGCGGATTTGAGCTTCATTGATAATGTGTAATGATCAAACTTAATTTTGAAAATGACTTTAATAAACCATTGGCTCGACAATTGGCTTATTTTTTACTTGCTACTGAACGACACGTTTATTTTTTTCTTTACTATCGAACATTATTAATTCTTCTTGGCGATTGGTCAAATAACATAAAGGTTCTCCGTCATAATTATGTTTGCTTTCGGCTGTCCTGTTGTGATTGGATAATTATTTTATGACGTTCATGTTGTGTCTGGTTTAAATGACATTTGTCTTCATTGGTATGAATGAAAGTTTATACTTAATTGGGCGTGGTTGTCAGATATACACCAAATGTTACGGAAAATATTTATAACCTTCTCACAGCATGGCATCGGCTACAAAGCTAGTTGAATAAGGTGATAACGAATCTGTTTCGTAGCCGATTGTTTAATATCATTTTCTAACCCTTTGACAAAATCATACTTAAAATCAGTGTTATATTTTACTTATCAAAACTACAAAAATAGTCTAAGGATTAAATGTGACTATTAGTTTTCAGAAAATAAAGAAGACAATCTGTATCAGAACTATTGTCGACAATAAACCTAGATATTAAATTTAGATTGACACAGAAAATCATTTGACAGCGTACCTTTCAAGCATCAACCATTATCAGGTGTCCCGGAATAGCAAAAATTTTCTGATAAAACATATTGACCAGTAATAGATTTAAAGATCTAATATGGAGCCGGTACCTCCAAAAAAGGGACTATTATAATGTGTTCCGGAATAGCAAACATGATCTGCTAAACATTGAACCAGTCGCAGAATTAAAAATCCAGTATGAAGCCTGTACCTCTGTAACAGGGACTATTACAAGGTGTTTCGGGATATCAAACATGATCTGCTAAACATATTGCACAAGTCACAGAATTAATAGTCCGATATAATGACTGTCCTTTAGACACAGGGGCTATCATCACGTTTTCCGGAACCATAAACATGGTGTAGTAAACGTATTTCATCAGTCACAGAATTATAAGTCAGATATGAAACCACAGTTGGTCTTGCAGAACTATTACTAGTAACTTACAAAATAACCCAACGATTTAACCCCGGAGCGCAATTCAACAAAACAGATAAAATTGAAAAGACAGTCCAAGAAAGAGGCTACAATGATAAGTAACAAACCCGGTTATCTTCCTACTCAAATTTCTATTTAGGTCAAACTCAACACGCTTTCAGTTCTTTGTAGATAAGATAAAACCTGTTCGACCTTCAATAATTCTAAAAGGAGACTATATATTTCTGAAAATCAACTTATCAACTGAAACACAATGAAATTTTCTCATGGTTTCTTTTTCCCAAAGCATTCCAAAACGCTTAGACTTGCAATGTATACCACGCGGTAGTACCCCGGGTAATGCTGATGGCATCTACATATTTTTTCAATAGAAATACTTAAAAATCTACGACTACAAAGAATCGATCTCCGAACATAAGCTGATTTGGTACATTTTTAAAATTTTCTCCTTAGACTTACTGATTGACCCTTCACTCTCTGTGGAATGTTATTAACTGCTACAACGTATTTAAGTTTTGTGACGAAAACAAATCTGAATTTGAAAGCTATGTATCTAAATAAGAAAAAAAAATGAAAAAGGAATACTATATATTGAATAATACAGGGATAATTTGATTTGCCTATGTGTAATTCTTAGCTCCTATTGCAACTCGTGATATCACTAAATGCAATAATTACTATCTAAGAATTACATTCCTAAACCAACAACGCTTGTATTTTATATGATATGACAAAAATATATATTCAATTCCCACACAATATAAACTAACAACGCTTGCATTTTATATAGGATTAAACACTCATTTTTAGGAAATTATTTATGTATAAACTGCGGCAGCTCACTCACAAACTGAATAAAGTCCGAGGGACTTTATGTAAAGTTTGTGAGTGAGCTGCCGGAGTTTATACAGACACAATTTCCTAAAAATCAGTGTTTAATCCTTATAATTCCAACTTTGTACGTTAAAAACTGTATGATCCATGTTAACGACGTCTTTATTTGCTGCACTATATTTCTACGGAGCAGATTAATAGGCAAACGAAAATATCGAAAAATATTTCCGTTTGCTATTCATGACGTTGACCAATGAAAATGGACGTTATAATTACATTTGGAATTATTAAGATATAACAAATAAATATATTTGTCATTAAAGTGTAAAGCAGTTAAATTTCGGAATCGTTCTACAACATCAGTTGGAAAGCAGTTCTACATTGTATGTTGTCTGAAGTACCGTAGATAAATAGTCACATTTAATATATGAATTGTTACCAAAAAAATGAAATTAAGACAATGCTGGGGATCTTCCTATGAGGTAACGGCAGTGGAATACCGAAGGAACAAAGGACTGTTATTTACAAAAATCGAAGTCCAAAAACATGCATGGCAAAAGACAGCCACAAACACAGAACAAAAAAATGAAAATCAAGGCACTCACAGTGTGAACTCCCATGAAACTGAGAGTGTGAGAGTGACATCAGGTGCTCCGGAAGAGTGGGCATGTCCTCCTCTGTTAACAGTAAGTGTGTCAATCAAGAAAAATGTCAAAACCGGTATATTCATATCCAGCTGAAAATGTCAGAGGTATGAGCACAGCTCATCATTGAAGGCTTAATCGTGACTTGAAAAAGCTTTGTTTCATATGCATTTACTCCATATCCCTGCATTGTTTATTTGAAAGACCCAAAAACTCAATACATTTTAAAGAACTGACAGAAAGCAAATAATCCATAGGTTCTCAAATTAAAGGCGAAATCAACCAAGAACAGAGCTCTCTCTATGCGAGTAACACTATTATATTTCGGTCGAGAGAAAAAAACATTCCTGGTCACTTAAGACAAGAAATGTCCCTCTAGTACCTATAACTATGATAACATATGTAGAGCCTTGTACTCCTTACTGACCAAATGAGATAAGAACGTTCGGTATCTTCAGATTTCGTAGCAATGCGTTACAAGGACAAGATTGGGTTTATGTTAGATAAACAACTTTCTCTATCAACACAATATTTTGTATTTCATCTAAGTTTGAAACATTGCAGATGCTGAGTCTAACTGTGGTTGCGAACCTTACACCTCTTAAAATCTTTCTGGTGTAATGGCATAAATTTGAAAAGAAAAGAAAAAAACTCAAAATCTGAATTTCCCTGTGCTATGGTTTTCAAATGAATCAGAGAGCGTACATGGTATTTTCATATTTTTCGTTGTATTGTTTTAACAAGGAAAAGACTAATTTGGACCAGAGTAATTTTAAATCGAATAATAATGTCTGTTTTTTAGACACACGATTTTCGTAGAACACTTTATCTTCAAGTCATATTGCAGATGCCGAGTCTGAATGTCAGATTGAAAACTTTTACCACTCATTCATATATTAACAAATAAAAAAAATACAATAACAAAAGAATAGAAAATCAAACTTCTGAATCGCTTTTAAGAAATTTTGTAGATATTGTGCGACATATTAATAAATTAACAGTAACTATACATTACAAGTAGTAGTTTAACCACAGGGAGCGTGAGCCCGATGGGATAAAACTGATATGAACCACGTCCCTATGATCGATGCGTATTGTGAAAGTTAGTTTTTAAAAAATATAGATGGGGATCTTTGAAGAATTTGACCATAGATTATAAAAAAAAACCAGAATAAATGCAGAATATCTGAATAAATTTGATGACCTCGTGGTATAAGTACAGATAAATATAAAATCGTGTGAACAGAGTCTTCCGGGTTAATTCAAGAAACACGATTTTTGATGAAGAACCTAAATATATCAATGATAAGGGACACTTTTCAGAACATAATGTATATCTCAATCTAGTTTGTCACAGTGTAAGTCCTGATTGTCGGTCTCGTCAAGTTGTTATGGAGAAAATAATTAAAGAGACATAATTTTCATTTTATATTGTCATATAAATATACTTGTCTCTCCGTACTATCTGGATTTTTAGCCCTAAACAATCCTTAATACTGCTTTCATTGTTTCGTAATGTTCTGCTCCATCCCACTGGGTATGCTTAGTGTCAAAAATATTTAATTCCAATGAAAAAAACGCTTGAAATGAATTTTAGTTATTCTTTTTGCAGCCTAAAATAAAATTTTCAAAAACGAAATTCAAACAGAAAAAAACCATATAAACCACAATATATGAACGGTATTTCTTAATTAAACTTAATTAGTTATTAGTAGTATTATTTTCAGTAGTCGGCGTAATGTGCCTAAATAGTTTTTATTTTTGAAAATATATTATCAATAGTTTGCAAAGGTGTTCATACACTTGGCGGTATAACAAATTTACCGAACAGAGTTGTCAAGAGCCGAAGTAAATGAGACAAAAAGACAAATCACCTGGAAACCACCGAAACTATTGTCGACCGCAATGTTCTTTATTTGGTACAGGCATTTCAAAAGAAATGTCGGGTTAAACCGGTTTTATGACATGTCAAACATCCCATTCCATTGCATTTGAGTCCAGTAGCTACTCAACAGCTATTGCTATTGAAAGGTCGTAGACAGCAAAAAGTAAACATTACGGCCTGTGTTTAATGAAATGATTCGCTGGTCAATTTTCAAATAATAAGGGTTTAGATTTAATGTGATTTTTTTGTAACAAATTGAAAAATAAATATTTTAAGTCAAAAAATGATACATTGTAGGTTACCGATGTAATGTTTGAGGTATGAGTGCTTCAAAACATGACGGGAAACTTAACTCCTCTGCATTTTCATAGGTTAACATGAGAAAAGTTTTTCTAATAATGAATGTGACAAAATAACACCAATTAAATAAAATTGTGTCACAATACAAAATTAGGGGGTCACTGGGCAAATAATTTTTAAGCTTTTGTATTGATAAAACTTGAGAATTCCGAAAATTTGACAAATATACATGACAAGCTAACATCCTTAACTTGTAAAATGTTTTCCCTAAGCTGTACTTGTTCTTCCTGGTTGTGACCATCGTGGGACGTAACACATTGCGTCTTTATCGACGTTATATCTATCACGACCATTTCAGGTCAAAACTCACATGCATTCAGAACAATTGTTTAGTTCGTACTGATAGGAAACTGTCTGACATAAATACATATCTATATTGTAAGGAATCACTGACCTATGTCATCTTTTATTTGGAACCGACTTTTGTTTCTCGTAAGAGGCTAATCGTAGACGAATGTAGAATTCCCCTGGAAGAAAGGATTCGAATAAACAGTTTTTACATTGTAAATAATGCAAATTAAAAAAAGCTGCAAAATAATATGTAATGGAAGGTGATGGTTAAGAAATAACTTTTCTCTAATTATGTCCTGTTTTCACGCTTCTTGAACAGTTGGATAAATATAGTTTCCATAACGAGAACTAGTTGATTATGAAATTTCTCACATCGAGTTAAACAAATTTTGCAAATGTTTGAAAGCGAGGCTTGCCGAGCTTTTAAACATTTGAAAATTCATTTAACGAGATGTGAGAAATTTCATAATTAACGCGTTTAAGTTGTGGAAACTGTTTCACTAATGACTGGACAAAAAACACCGAGGATTGTATTCCGAATAAATTTGGCGGGCAATGTCACGAAACTTGTTCTCCTCTCTAGAGAGGAGAACAAATGTTTCCACAACGTTCAGGAAATGTGAAAACTGGATAGAAATTAGAGAAATACTGTTCTCTAATTTCTATCCTGTTTTCACGCTTTTTGAACAGTTGGAGAAAAATACTGTTCTCTTCTCTAGAGAGAATGTTGTTCTCGGCAAGTGATTGGATAAAATTCAATTATGACGTCAAATATGTTTGCCGTTTTCCGACTTTACCATTGTGACGTCATGAGAAAAGGCGACTATGCCTGATGATGCCACGCACAAAGAACACATTTATTTCGGATCATCAGAAAAGGGGGGTCATGTTTATGTCCAAAATCGGCTTGAAACATTAGAGAAATAAAATCCGCAACCTTATCTCGTGAGAAACGACATTTCTACACTCTCGATAGTTAAATTTTCAAATATTTTAATCGCTCGGCAAGCCTCGCGTTTAAAATATTTGAAGATTTAACTATCTCTAGTGTAGAAATGTCGTTTCTCAGTCGATGCGGGTGAGGGTTCTATGGCCTTCTATATTTCTCCTCTCTAGAGAGAATGTTTTTCTGGGTAAGTGATTGGATGAAATTTAATTATGATATCAAATATGTTTGCCGTTTTTTCGAAGTACTCATTTTAACGTCAAGAAAAAATGCGACCATGCATAATAACGTCACGCTCTAAGAACACATTTATTTCGTATGATAAGAAAAAAAAAGGGGGGGGGGTCATGATTTTGTCCAAATATCCTTGAAATCATTTTTCAAACTGATGCAAGTTCAAAATTCAAATTGAAAACAAAACATTTACCTGTCTGAATGCCATGGTTTTAGTTTCAAAATGTTCTTAACTTTTAATTCCTTCATAAACTCAGAGGAGCAGAATTAGAAACATTGTTGTTTTTCATACCGCTTACCCATATTCAGACACATTGAAGTCTCTAGTTGAAGACCTTCAGGCGACATCAAGATGTAGACAGAAATAAAAGCCCTGTCCTCGATAAACTGGAGTTTTCTATGTATTGTGTGCGTTTTTGTCACATGTACATGCACTCCATATCCTTTCATTTTTACAATTTGCGTATGTGCGAAATATATGGTTATTGAGTATTATACTGGTTGACGATTAACAAGAGCCATGTTAGAAATCCCAATAACGACTCCAGGATGAGTTCTACTGCAAGAAAATAATCCAAATTGCTTTTTTAAACAAGACGATCCCTGTTATGCATACATTCGCAAGCAAATGCACGTATTTACACTTCAGGCCGACATTGGTTTTTATTTCACAAAGGTTCCCGCAATTTCTTCCTCACAGGAGAAAAATAAGACGTCATCATTCAAATCTTAATTCTTCAACTAATGACGTCAAAAGGTTATTCGGAGACAAATGTGAGGTCGTTCGGAGACAAATTATTGAGTGTGAATTCTTGTATACGGAAGGAAATGTGAAAAAGGGGGAAATCCAACCTCCTCTATAAATTGCAATTTATATTAAATATGAACGCTTTGGTACTTTAAGGTGTCTCAGTAGTATTTTTTTCGCCATTTTTGTCTAGTACTTGTTCATTTAGGTTTCATTCATCAAAAGAAATTATCAAAATAGTTATTTAAATGTAAAGATATTTCCAAAGTATTTACATTTTTTTCCTAAACAGTTTTACAGCACTTCTATTACAAAAATGTGAACTAAAACTGTTGAGCTTTAAATCTGTTGCTTGATTTACAGAACACAGGAATTATGCAAGGGAGATAATTTGATAAAATAATTTAACATAGATATCACTAGAGAAATTAAAATATGAAATTTATCTCTCTTATTTCAACGGATACCCTAAATTTTTATTTTATATATGTAAACTATATAGTGATTCCAAATCACATGCAAAGTATGAACACAATCAATAATAGTTTGTTCATGCTATCCTCTTATATTATCCTTTTTGCCATCATTTCTTTGTAAATTATTAAATTTTCGATTTCAGTTTTTGCGCTAAAATGCACGGTGACCCCCAAATTTGATTTTTTTTTATTTTGAACAATAATACAATTGTGTTTCTGTTCAAAAAAATTCACAAAATTCTTTAATGGGAAATTAAAACCCTGCAGACAACTTAAAAAAACTATGGACCAGTGCCTTCTTTCATTATCAGGAAAGACTTTGTTCAGAGACAATTTGATTAAAATTGCAAATCTGTTGACATACATACCTACATAATGTAATTTTAGAGATTATTGCCGGTAGTCTGTAATATTCACCGTGCAAAGACATATGAGAGAAGGTTACAATTAAATATATTTAAAAAAAAATACCATTAAATTGAATAAAACTGGATTGTTTAAGATTATGAATTTTTTTAGTCCAGTGACCTGGGGACTAGGGCATCCAAAAAATGTAAACGCGTATGCTTTTGAATTCTAATTACTAAAACCGAATGACGTCATATTAGAATAAAATGTCTGCGACCGAGCTTTTTTGGTGTCACATTAAAAAGTCTTAACATTACACGTTTTTTTGCGCTTTCGACAAAATAAATAATTAAATTAAATTAAATTATTAATTGTAAGTATTTTTGTTCGCGAGACGAGGATTATTATAAGCCGAAGGGCGAATCTGATATGGACATAATAATCCCTATCGAGCGAATTAGTTTAATAATTTTATTGAAAAATACAAAAGGATTGGGCAAACAGTTATCACAACTGAGATAAAGCCCTCTCCCTAAAGAAATATATAAATACATGTGCAAACAAACAAGACAATGCAACAAAAGTATAACAATGTATTAAAATAATCTCTGACCTGACCTGCTCAAAATCTTTTGGTTTGTCTAATGTAAATACGTACATTTTCAAAAATTAAAGAATTTTGTTCATCTGAAAAAACATCATTACCAAATAATAAAAGTTCAATATTAATATTGATATTGCTTAATTTAGCAAAGAGTTGTGTTCTTTCATTTTGATAGTTTGGACATTCCAAGAAATAATGTAAAACATCTTCATACGGAGCATTACAGCTACACGCAGGATTATTAATAACATGAATTCGAGCTAAATCAGCGTTTAAAGTACTACATTGATGTCTAAGCCGAGTATGTAAAACACTTAATTTCCTAGATCCATACCCGTAATAGGCTGGTGCCTTTATAATATCAGATTTAATATGTTGTTTGAACGACGATAAAGTTGGAGAATTTCTAACTGACGAATCCAGTCTATTCCAGAGGAATACACTAGAAGGCACAAAAGACCGTTCCATTGTTCTCAAGCGGGGCCTGGGGACTGAATAATTTCCACTATTCCTTAGGTCATAACTACTGGCATCCAATGTGAAAGGCGGTAAACAATTATACAGATAAGGTGGGCATAATTTATTGTGCATTTTATAAAATACTGTAAGTTTTTGTTTTTTCCTTCTCTCCGCCAGACTTTCCCAACCTGTTTCGAAATACAAAGATTCCTTGCTTGTAAATTTTGTTAGACCAGTGACTATTCTTGCAGCTTCTAATTGAATATTTTCTAATTTGTCAGAATCCCTCTGAAAGCACCCATCCCACACTTCACAGGCATACTCTAGCAGTGGTCTAATAAAAGTAAGATAAATATTAGACAATGCCTTTTTAGACAAAGTAAACTTTAATTTACGGAGAACATTTATTTGTTTATAAACTGATTTCGAAATATAATCAATATGTGTAGTGCAGCTCCCATCAGATGACAGTGTTAAACCTAAATGCTTATGATTATTGACAACTTCCACACGTTCATTGTCAAATATAATATTCAAATCAGGAACATCTCTGTTTGAAATAACAAGGGCTTTAGTTTTACGTGGGTTAAAATCAACTAACCACCTATCCACCCATTCTTTTAATTTACGAAGGTCACTGTTAATTTCTAATTCTAGAGCATCATAAATTTGCCCCGAGTAAGCAAGAGAAGTATCATCGGCAAACAAGCGTGCAAAATTATTTAAATTATCTACTATATCATTTATATACAATAAGAAAAGTAAAGGACCCAACACTGAACCTTGTGGTACTCCCGCTTTTACCACATTTTGTTCACTACACTCATTATTTATAAAAAACGTATTGTTTTCTAATATAGTCAATGGTCCACCTCAACAAGTCACCAGAAATCCCATACGAGCGTAATTTTGATATCAAACCAGCATGCCATACCCTATCAAACGCTTTCGTTATGTCACAAAATATTAAAACATTTGACAATCTATCATCAAGATTTTTACATATCTGATGATACATTTCTAGTAACTGAAACACTGTGGAATGTCCACGAAGAAAGCCAGATTGATGAGAACATAAAAGAGAATGATTAACAATATAATTATAAATGTAATTGTATACAGATCGTTCCATAACTTTACCAATACAACTTAAAAGAGAGATTGGTCTATAATTTGACGGAATACTCTTATTTTCTTTTTTGAATAGAGGCATTACTCTAGCAATTTTCCATTTGGATGGAAATTTGCACTTGCGCAATGAAAAATTAAAAAGAATTGATAATGACTTATCAATAGTATGCGCTGTTGCTTTTAACATTTGATGGCTAATAGTATCATCTCCACATGCTTTCCCAGTTTTAAGGTTAAGCAGAAGATCCTTAACATCTTGTTGTTTGATAACTATGTTGTGTAAAACTGAATCCTATTTTAATGGCATATCTGGGGGTGTGTGATTGCTATCGTTAATCGAGGAAATAGAACAAAAATACTTGTTCAGGAGTTCAGCCTTTGCTTTTTCATCGTGAACAAGTAAATTTGTTTCTGGATCCAGTAATCCTGGTATTGTATAATTAGTACAATTTCCTTTCATTAATTTCCTTACTAATGTCCAGTACGACCTTGTATCATTTTTACAAAGAGAATCAATAAATTCATTAGCACTTAAGAAGAATTGCTCACGTGCAAATTTAATCATATTATTTACCTTATTACGTTGTGATTTATATTTTAAAAGTGATACATCAGACTGTTTATTCCTGGCTATTTTATGTAGTCGGTCGCGATGTCGTATTTCCCTCCTAATTTCCTGATTAAACCAAGGTTTATCTTCTTTTCGAATGCGAACTAATTTTGACGGTATATTCCTGGTAATCATCTCAAGATACTTGTTTGTGAAATTTTCAGACATAAAATTAATGTCTTCAAATTCATTTAAAAACTGTTCCCAATTAAAATTTCTGATCTCATCATTTAGAGATACATAGTCTGCTTGTCTATAAAGCCATACTTTTAGCATAAATGATTTATTTAGGTTATGTGGCAGTTTTATATGGACAAGAGTAGCGTCATGATCACTTATACTTCTCTCAATCTGAATAACTTCAGAATCAATAAATATTTCAGTATTTGATAGAAGTACAGGATCTAACAATGCTCCCATTCTCGTGGGTTCATTTATAACATTTTGTAAATCAAATAAGCTAATAATGTCGTGTAATCTGCTATTGGAAATTGATAACAAATCGACGTTAAGATCACCAGTAATAACAATATTAAACTTTACCAACCAAAATTACCGAATTTCAAACGTTGATAACTTCTTTATTTCTCAACAGATCCTTGTCAAAATAGGCTCATTTGAAAGCGCTTTCAATTGTCTTTCATTTAATGTGCAAATTTTGCGCTTTATAATTGCGGGTCTGAGCGCTGCGCGCTCAGACCAAAGGGTCCGTCCAAATGCAAATGAGTACCCTTTGATGATCGAAATTTCCTTTTCCAATCAATTTCAA
>MJUU01036186.1:6311-17246 GCA_002080025.1 Modiolus philippinarum | reverse complement strand
TGTCAGTTAAAAAAAGTTGGTTCCGTTTCGTTCCGCAAAGTACCAATACCCCCCGGCTAATGGTATTTAACGGAACGGAACGGAACAGCATTAAATATTTTTATTCATCTTCATTTCAAAAAATGACAAAAATTTTTTTCTGCTTTACTTAATATTATTAATAATATGAAATGTAATGCCTTATTCATGTTATTTGAAATATTACATTTTTGACAATTTTTACCCCGGAGATTTTATGTATAGTCTACCCAGAGAATTAAAAGACGGGGAGATATCGGTTTTATCGGATTTTTAAAATTCAGTTAAGACTATTGTTTTGGTGTTAATTAATAAATATTCTCTATTATGTTCACCTGCGATTTTCAAATTTTGCATTTTTGTAGTTTCATTTTTTGCGTCTTTACACCCACATTTTTCCAAGTGATTTAATTTAAGGATTATTAACATATACCTCATTATTGAAAAACAAACCTATAGGTCCAATTCCACCATAAAAAAATCGGAAATGAAGAAAAAGTAATAATTAAGTAAAACTAACAAAACTCCCTTTAACGAGCCCCATAGCTTGTTCCGCTACGTTCCGTTCCGTTCCGTTCCGTTCCGCAAAGTACCAATAGCCTGTTTTTGCTAATGTGACAGCCAGTATATATGAGATATGGTGGTAAGTGAAAGTAACAAATAACAACAGGGGCCATATCATTTTTATTATACCCTATTAAGTGAGAATAGTCAACACCTAACAATTCATCATATGGCTCTTGTTTTTCTGTTAAGTGAATTAAAGAGCCAAAAAAATAGCATGGAAAGCATACAAATATGAGGGGTTCACATTTTGGAAATTGTCATGATGCTTAATGCCACTTTCAGTAAAGGTTGATATGGGTCAACAAATCAGAATATTCTGATTTCTTTTTACAAGATTGATTCCATTTTATTCTCAAAGGATGAAAAAAAAATAAGATATTTATCCACACTTTGTCACGAAAGAATCCATCACATGATTTTTCTTTCTATATACTTGAGTGAAGAGTTCTAGGATGATCAATGATTAATTGGGATAGTCTTTCCTATAGGTTCTTCAGCAAACAATTTTTTGATGGCAGTACACTTTTGGAAAAAAATTGACAGTTTGTTTCGCGAAAAAAAAAAATTGCCTTAGCTTTGTACAAGTTTCCTGTCCTAAGTCATGAAATTTATTAAGCCTTTGTGTGTTGTCTGTTTTCTACTTAGTTTACTTTATATATTTGTCTATATGAGTCTAGGATGGTGTTTATTTTGCTGAACTTGATTACTCTGTATTTAACCAGGGATTTAAGTGCGGACTCTGACCTGTCGTTGGGTGTTTGGTTTCCTCATCGTTCATTGAAGATCTTATGGTGGCTTTGAGTTGTTATTACTCCCCTTTGGGTTGTTGTCTCTTTGACATATTCCTCGTTTGCCTTCTTTTTTCTATTTTGGATATCTTAATTCTTATACTGACCTAAATTCGGTTTTATGTTATTTAGACATTCTAGGAAATTCATCATAGAAAAATGTAGCCAAAAGAACAGGCGTATTTCTTGACAAAAGATGGGAAAAATCATAAGACGGTGCTCACCTGGTCGAAGGCCATTTGAGCTTCTGTAATACAGTCTGTCCGGAATCAGTTTGTGGATTTGATGTGCGCATTGATTAGATATCAAATCTTGGTCTGTAATTGACGAGTGCTGTCAAGGTTAAGGCACGTGCTCTCGGTCATGCTTGATGACAATATTTCAATAATACGTCCAGCTTACTCGACCAATGAGAGTTGCATACTCTTGTGATCTGTTCAGTCTATCAAATAAACGCGCTCATCAAATTCCAGATGCACTGTATCTGGATATTCATAGTTTGTATGTGTTCTCTCAGTATTTTGTTCATAAACTTTACATTTTCATCAAAAATCAATGTGCTCACCTGGCCGAGGGCCATTTGAGCCTTTGAAATATCTGGATATTCATCGTTCATATGTGATCTGTTAGTATATACTTTACATTTACATCAAATCAAATGAAATCTAGACTTCTCTTAAATCACTATTTGGCTGCCTCTGAGTTATTGCCCTTTTTGTGGTGAGCTTTGAACATGTCAAATAGATCCTTACACATGTTACAAATCAAATCATATATTTCATTGATATAAAGTCCAATAAAGGACTGTCATCAACAACAAAACAGTATAAACAACACAAAATATACAAAATGTATACCTAGCAAATCTGCACAGATGACATCACGACTGAAGATTAACAAAGTTTAATATGACAGATCAATATATATCTTACAACACATGCATTGGTAACAGTCAATTATAATTCAATCTCTTTTCATACATATTAATAATACCTTGAATACATATTTTATTTATATCATAGTCTTTATAGATAAAAATGGATTTGAATTTATTCCAGTCTGACTTGTTATCAATAATTTGTAAAATTTGGCTCAGTTTAAAGAAAAAAATTGTTTCTAGAATTTGACAACAGTGGCCATTTGATGGAAAAATGAAATTCATCCTCTATTCCCTTTTTACAAAGAGGACCCAATCTATCCTCAGGTTTAATATTTTGATGACGGCACTTTTCAATGAGTAATTATGGAACACGTTTAAATATATCAAAATAGAATGCCAATGACAAAATATCAAAGTTTTGGTTAATTGGAGTTCTGTAGAAAACCCTTTCTACAACAGATGTCTCTTCAGTACAGATAATATAAAAATAATACATTCCCCTGCGAAATGTGACCATGGTTGACCATGAACAACCATGGATAAAGCAGGAACAAACATGGTTGATCATGGTTCAACCATGGTTATCCATGCTTCTGACCATGGTATACCATGGTTAACCATGCTTATAATATTGAACATGGTCACACCATCAACAACCATGGTTTCCAAAACAATGACCATGGTTGAATCTGACTTATCCATGGTCAGACTTAGGTGATTTATGCACCGGCAAGCCTGCATAATATCCTTGACCATGCTTACATTCACAATTACATAATAGGCATAATAGATTAACATAATTATCAATAAAATAAATTGCTTTTCATTATATTATTTATGACTTTTCGCAATGCTCTGTGCTTTCACTTTGTTTATCCATATTCAATCTTTCAATTTTATAGCCCTTTCGAATTCTGCTAAAGGTTCACCATAATTTATGTCATTTCATGTCTTATGATTGTTATATTTCAATTTTAATTTAATTCAAATTATTCCGTAGTTTTTTTTTAAATCATGTTTTCACTCCCATCAAATTTTTGGACATTTCAAAAATCAAACTTGGCAGATCTAGCCACATATTTGGAAACAACAAGTTTTAAATTATCTCCCTTTGTTTTAAGAGTTTCAGTGTAATTTACTGAAAAAAATAAGATCATTTATGAAATCCTATTAATGATAATTCAAAATAATTCAACTGAAGTGAAATCAATCATTGAAAGTAAAGAAACAATACAAATTGTGAGAATTTTGCAAAATTAAACAAGATGTGTTTTGTGAAACACTAATGCCCCCAAGTAGAGGTAAAGAAGAAACATTTGGCAACTTTGAACAATGAATGTCCTTCTGACAAAATAATTTGTAGAAATAAATTCTGGTATCAACAGAAAAGTTTAATCACATCAAATGATGATTGCAATTGGATGCAAACACAGAAGTCACCCAAATGAACCCTTCCAATCATTATCCAAGCATTATTAAGAAAACAATTTTCACCCCCCCCTTTTTTGGAACATTTATAGTCAACTCATTGTGTTCTGTTTATCAGTGTTATCAGTACTTTGATTACACCAGGGATCATCAATACTGGTTCCCCAAAAGTGGAGGTATACACAGAAGAGAAGAAATATGAAATAATAGATAATTTTAGTAACATCCTCATCCTTGATATATATAATACATATATAGATACATGTAAAACGAAAGTGAATAAATGAAGAAAATATGCTGAATGATTTAAAAAATCTTTTTTACCAAAAAAATTTCTATAGATATCAAAAAACATTTCATCATAAAAGAGTTTAATTTCTATATACATATAAAATAAAACAAAATATAATTTCATTTTTTGGTGAAATTTTACCGGACAGTCACATGCCAAGGTCAAGGTCGCAAGGTCAAATATTCTGGTACCAACTGAAAGGTCTCTCCACAAGGAATATACATGCAAAGTATGAAAGAACTATCACTTACCTTTCAAAAGATATGCTCAATGTTATTGTTCACAGGCCAAGGTCAAGGTCACAAGGTCAACTATTCTGGTACCAATTAAAAGGTCTTTCCACAAGGAATGCACATGCAAAATATGAAAGCCATATCACTTACCATTAAAAAGATATACCCAATGTTAAAGTTTATTATTTTTTTTCAAAAAGTCCATCACATGTCAAGGTCAAGGTCACGAGGTCCAAAATTTTGGTATCCTTTGAAAGGTCTTGCCACAAGGAATACACATGCAAAATATGACAGCCCTATCATTTACCATTCAAAAGATATACCCAATGTTAAAAGTTTTTTGTGGACAAACAGACAAACAGACAGACCAAAAACTATACGCCCCCCCCGAAACTTCGTTTCACGGGGGCATAAAAATCAAGGTACACCTTATCAAAAGTTTTTACTGTTAAACTATATATTTAAAATATGTTAATAACTTGTAAATCAAGGTAGATGTGCCAAAAGTGAAGAGGAATTGTAAGGCTAGGGAAGGTGAACAGAGCCAAGTTAAATACTATTAGACAAAATAACATTAACAAATTCAAAACTATTGAATATAGCTCTTATGATAAACCATGGTCAACCATGGTGTCCCATTTAACGAAAATTGTTAAAAACCATGGTTAACCATGGTCAACCATGGCTATATAGTCATGGTTAACCATGGTTGTCCATGGTCAACCATGGTTACATTTCGCAGGGGCTTGTATCATAATATGAAACAGATAATTTGCAACTTAAAAATGCACCTGCATCATTCCTTTAGCAAACCAAAAATACAGGAAGATTTTCCAAGCATGCCGAATAGATGGAAGAGAGAAGGGGGGTTAGAGCAGCCATGCCACTACATAATCTGGTGTGGAAGACTTATTTTGCAAGAAATTGAGAAAGAAGTGCAAAGCTTGGATATTGCCTACCAGGTATTAGATTTAACATAAAAATTGCTGTAATATTTGAAAGTTTTGCATGTCACAGTGGTTAGGAACTTGTGGCAGTGATATACACTGATCAATCCAGTCTTGAAAAAGATTGATTCAAAGCTAGGGGGTTTTGGCTAATGTTGCCATGTTTTGTCCAAATTCTGAATTAATTGTTTTTTTTTTTTTGCAAAAAAAAATAGTGGCTTTAGTTTTACGCCATTTTCCCGCAAATGTTATGATTCTTGTTTACACAGAACAAAAAGCATAAAAGACAAATATTTATTTAATCATTATTATAAGTGATAAATATGTAACATTGCTTGAAAAATTTTCACTGCATAAAACATTGATGAAAATGACCCTAGTGGAGGACCATTTGATTTTCTGGGGGAGGGTTGGGCGAAATTCTCGAACAAATTATTTTCACCAAATGTAAAATCAAACTATTTATTTGCATTTGCAACGTTTTTTTTCCTTTAAATCAGAATTAAATTATTTGTTTTCATGACAAGAAGGATTAGAATATTTTTTTCACCGGCACCAAGATTAAATTATTTATTCACAAAATTGCCCAAACCAACTCCACCCCCCCCCCCCCCCCNNNAAAAAAAATAATCAAATGGTCGTCCCCTTATCTTTTTGTAGCTTGAAAGTTTTCTTGGTTTTTATTGTACACTATTCAGGTATTTATTACCTTTAAGTGTTATTTTGATAACTGAACATAGTCGTTCACTTCATGGCCTCACTAAATTGTCACCAGGGTACTAACTGGCCACCAGTTTGCCATTTCAAGTGGTGTTTTTTTTTCTCTTTACCGTACTTAATTTTCCAAAGCCTGAAAGAGGGTCGTCTTGAACGTACTGTTAATTGTTGAAGTCTTCATGCTGACCTCAATAACAACAATAAAAACATCAGTTGTCCCCTTTCCCAACATTGTCATTTATTTGTATCGGGATTGGTCCCATATACATTTCAATTTTTTCATCCCGTTTACAAATAGAGTTTTTCTCCAGTGCAGTTCTTTAAAAAATCCTATAGTGGTTTGATGTATACTCTCTTTATTTCATCAGTTATGGTGTACTAGACCTTGTGAATTAAACATATTTTATTGCTTAGATGAAGCAAAGGGATCTGGCACAAGTTATGACATTATTTAAATTCCCCTCCTTTGACATAATTTAACAATTTTGTTGAAAACTAAGGAGTATCTCCCTCATGCAAAGCTCTGTCCTTAGCTGACTTTGGCTGTACATTTAGATCATATTGGTTATTTGTTCTCTATCAGTTTTTTAACATTTTTGAGTTTATAGTCTTCCAAACGTTAAGATTTTATCTGCACTGAGGAGACATTAGTTGTCGAAATGCGCATATGCAGAATTTAAATTCACAGGAACTTCGGTATTTAGAAATTTTGACCCTTTTTGAAAACTTTATAGTGACTTCTAGATGATGATCAATAGTTCTATTTGCCTAACATTACAATATATATGTAGAGATTTTATCCAAGGAGTTATATTTTTCTCAAATAATGTAAATAACTTTCAAATATATCTTTTTTCTCTTTTAGGTTGAAGAAATTGAATAGCTACTGAAAACAAACTGACTTGAATTAAATAGACATAAGATGTGCATAGTATTTGCTTGCAGATTGATAGTATCTTTTTACTTCATGGATGGAATAAATGTGCTAAAAAGCTTGATTTTTTCTTTTTGGTGGGAGGAAAAGATTCTTGAAAACTTTAACTGCATACAATAATGACAACTGCAATTTACAAGTGAAACCTCGCATCTGTGAACAAATCCACCCCTCCCTACACCACACATACACCCAGACTTAACTAATCGATCAAATTGGTAATCGATCACGTATCAATAAAAATCGAACTGTAATCGATTGATTAGTGCAATTAATCAAACATTTATCGATCAAACTCTCTAAGGAGTTTGATCGATGATTTTGATTAGAAATTTGTGATCGATAAGTGATCACTTAAGTTTTCCTTTAAATTCAGATAGAGTGTAGTACCATCCGTAACAGTTATGTTGATTAGGTAGTCAAAATATAATGAAAAAAATCAGATGGCTTATGTTAATGCGGTTTTATTGAACAAATGATCATTAATCAATCACAAATCGATCACAAATTTCTAATCAAAATCATCGGTCAAACTCCTCAGAGAGTTTGACCGATAAATGTTCAATTAGTCGAACTAATCAATCGATTACTGTTCAATTTTTATTGATAAGTGATCGGTTATCAATTTGATCGAATAGTTAAGTCTGGTTAATATCATCAAATGTGGTACTTTGTCGAGACAGTTGTCCTGCATCTTTTTGGGAAAAACTACTAACATAATGGATCATGATAATCATCAGTACTTCTCCACATCGATGGCGGAGACCGTGGATAGTTGTTAAATCAAAACTGTCTTTGTTGTTGGCTACCAAAGCCTTGCCCGGAAGGTCTATTCATTCCAAATGAATCATTCTGATAACGATGTCCTTGTAAAAATTCCGAATTTCCTCTGTCATTGTACCCAAAAAATGATCCTGGTAAAGGTGTTTTACTCCTCATTTCTTGTGCTGTAGGGGTTTTAGGTCTCTGACTATCACCTCTATAATCAGGGCCATGCCCTTGTTGTAACATATCAGGACCTTGAATTTTACTTCTGAACATTCCAGGCTTTGTCACTTCAAGTTCATTATCATAAAATTTTTGCTGCACAGCACTGACACTTCTAACTAATGTATCTGAATGATTTCCAAATGTTCCTTGCTCGTTTTGATACTGGTCATATCTTGGACCAGGTGGTGGTCTTGTATTAATATCATAAAATTCTGAAAAATAACATATATAATTTATCAATCGTGTCAATTGCATATCTATACCATTATTTAAACATATATATTTACGATTTATGAACAATCATAAATTTGCTCATACTGAAATTTGATAAGGAATGGACAAGATGAACCAAAATTGACAACTAAACACAAAGGGTCTAGTATAATATACAATGGCAAAAGTGTCGACAACAACACAATACTACATTTTGTTATAGGTAATTGAATATTGTAAATATTTTGAAAATGCATTTTATTCATTGTTTTTATTTTGTATTGCCTTAATATTATGTAATTTGTTTGGCCTAGTTATGTAACTTGTTAACAATAAACAATGGTCAAGGTTATTACACCTTAGAACATGTGGAAATTTCTAGAATTTAAATTTAGTTTTTAACACACAGAAATTTCTAGAAGTTTTGGAAAATCAAGTTTCATTGAAATTGTGCAATGTTGAATTTTCCTGCCTTTTCAGGTGGCCATTTTGAAAATGGCAGTCAACGAACAATTTTCAAATCAGGTTTTGAAGTCACAACTTCAATACCTATTTGGAAACCAAATTCCATTGAAATCAGACAATTTGTAATAGTTGAAGTATGTTTCAGAGTAACTAATTGAATTAAAGTGCTTCGTAAGAAAAGGGGTGGTCAAGATGCCTTAGCGAGCAGCGCGAAGGCATTTTAACCACAATTTTCTTACGAAGCACTTTAATTCAATTAATTACTCTGAAACATACTTTAACTAACTTAAAGACCTCGAATATAAAAAAAAATACCGCCCAGTATGAAAAATGAAAGAAAGTATATATCTAAAAATAAATGCTGACATCCCGCCATTGAAATAGAATCTTGTAATCATGTTTATTTAATTCAGTTTATTTAGGCTACATATATCAATTAGTTATTTGTTCTTCATACGAAAAAGTTTCTTTTTATATTGATCTTATTTCAGATATTTGTTTACTTTTATTAGATAAATACCGGTGAGATTGTATTTCAAAAATTACCTGAGTTATATCGATCTGTTGTCACTTTAAATATATTTTCTTACATATGTCCAGTAACTTGGGACGGTAGCTGCGGCGAATTATGAAAGCCGTTTGATCACCTTGATATTAAAGAAATGCAGTGTAGGTTCAATCCTTGGACCGGGAAATTTTTCCCACATGAAACTTAAACTTCATCTAACATTTAGATGAAACATAACAGAAGGTCAAAGTTAAGCATACGACAAATGAATGAATATGCATAAAAATTATTGAGGTAAATAATTCGGGGTAAGTAAATAATTTGAGGTAAATTTTCACTTAAAGTGCTTCGCAATCGAGAGAATCAAAAGAAAGATGGAATGGTCTAAGGCATTTACAAGAATAAGAGTGTCTTGAATAACAAAAGAAATGCTCATAACAAGTCTTTAATGAATTTTCTTGCCTTTTTTGACGCAATTTTGAAAATGTCGGTCAACGAACAAATTTCAACATCTGTTTTGAAGTCACAACATCAATTATCCACTTGAAAACCAAATTTCATTGAAATCAGACAATGCTGAATTTTCCTGCCTTTTTTTTGCAGCCACTTTGAAAATGGCGGTCAACGAAGAATTTTGCAACACTGGTTTGAAGTCACAACATCAATATCTATTTGGAAAAGAAATTTCATTGAAAACGGACATGTTGAATTTTCACACCCTTTTTTGATGGCCATTTTGAAACTACCGGTCAACGAAAAATTTTCAACACCGGTCTTGAAGTCGCAACATCATTATCTATTTGGAAACCAAATTTTATTTAAATCGGACAATGTTGAATTCTTGCCTTTTTTTTTTGGCAGCCAGTTTCAACATCAGTTTTGAAGTGGCCACAGCATGGCAAACATTTTGTAAACTTACACTTAACCTTCATCTTCTATAGTTTTGAAAATTAAAGACAAAACACGTTTTGAAAATTCTGTGAAAAAGGGCAAGTACTCCTACAAGGGTTTTTGGATCCAACACGAGTTTTTGGATTTTCTTTAAAATTGCAGTGCGGGTAGATCTATACATGCTGATTATTTTCACTCTGTCAGATTTTTTATATTTGTAACAGTTTTTGAGTTATTTGCAAAAAAATTCAATTTACCCCTTTGTTCTATTTTTAGTAACAATGGAGCGCAAAAGGAGCGAATCCAAAAAAATTATTATTATTTTTTGTCCGATTTTGATGCAATTTTTTTTCAATGGATTTAGCAAAGTGCTCTGCTATTAGATTTTTTGTAACTTGTTTCCTTGCCAATCTTTTAGGGGCCAAGCAGGGCCAATTTGCTAATTTGCAGATCACCTAAATTTTTTTAATTTTTCATCTTATTTCGATGGCATTTTTGATCGACAACATTTTTGTTGAATGTGGAGGCCGTGTTTTTTAACAGACAATAGGGATTCTTATGGGAACAAGTTGTGTGCCACTTTTAGCTGACCTTTTCCTTTTTTCGTATGAAGCAAAGTTTTTACAAGGGCTGATACAACAGAAACAAAAACAACTAGCCCAGACTTTTAATTTCAGCTTCAGATATATAGACGATGTACTTTCTCTTAATAACCCAAGATTTAAAGAATATTTACATCGTATCTACCCCAATGAACTTGAAATTAAAGAGACAACCGATACACCCGATTCTGCTTCATATCTTGACCTTTTGTTATACATTGAGGAACATGGACGTCTGAAATCTAGATTATATGACATACGTGATGATTTTGACTTAATATGGAGTATATATTTCACAATTAATTCGTTACTGTAGAGCGTGCAGTACATACAGTGACTTTGTGGAAAGAGCAAAAGCACTGTCACAACAAGATGTGTTTTGTGAAACACTTATGCCCCCGGGTAGACATAGAGAAGAAACATTTAGCAACTTTGAACAATGAACGTCCTTCTGACAAAATA
>MJUU01036184.1:148950-162569 GCA_002080025.1 Modiolus philippinarum | reverse complement strand
ATACTGAAAAATATTTGCTTCGTGAGATCAAAGGAAACTCATACAAATTATCGATAAAAATGTATCTTCATCCAAATAACAAGATTGTAAAACTCCATGGAAAATTATGTGGTATAGTCTCTTTAATGGGGGGAAACAATTTTATGATAATACTTTTTTAAGATTTAATACTGTAAAAGCAGATAGCTTTAAGATCTTTTCACTTCCAAATTGCTTCTTGTTCTCTCTCAGGAGATGACCCTGAAACATTCCAAAACATTAGTAAAGTTCAATTCAAATATTACAATTATTGTGCCAAGCTCTATCTTTGTAACTAATGTTTTAAAACACTGCGTTTATTTGATTTTAAGAATAGCATAAAATGTGCAAACTAAGCATGCAATACATGGTAAAACAAAGCGTTGTTCCATTGCTTTATTTTACCATGTATTTGAAGATACTTTGTCTAATGTACATTTACTTCATATCCCTCCATTGGCTATTATAGATACAATACGCTATTAATAAACATCTAAATCTAAATAGATTTCAGGGATCTGTTTTCACAATGTCATAGATTGTATATGGCGACAACTTACGTTGAGGAAGATACCTGCTTCAATATGTTAAAACGCTGAAACTGAATTGTCATGATGAGTCAAATATCGCATAGTGAAAAAGAAAGAATTTATGTTGCATTTGACATAAATATGATAAAAGGCACAGCATATTGAAGGGCGTCAAAAGGAAAGTCACATTTCATAAGCTCGGGAAATTCTCAATTAATTCTTTAGGAGATTTCACATTTCATAAATTCGGGATTGTCACACGTATTTTTGTAGTATGACAGAGAAAAATATAGCTTTTTTATTTACTTCAAATTTTTATTCTGCATACCTGTCTCAACTATCCGCTGAAGAAAATTAAGTTTTAGCATCCATTATACGAAAACTTCTCATTAAACAACCTCACTTCATACAGAGGGGTTTCACGCCCCTTGCTATGCATTAGAGCATTTGACAGTACAAATGACTTTAGGTCAAATGTCCAAATCATTTTATAGATACTGAGTTGGAATTTATTAGAGACAAGTCAAGATGAGATACTTAATTAGCATTGTATTTTTGTAACTGATATCACAATTTATGTGAAACATATGATAATCTGTGAAACAAAAGAAACTTGCCTTATATAGAGCAGTCGAAAACAAATTAAACCCTGAAAAGTTTTACTGTTCTTTTTGTTTTCTTTCTTTCTTCTTCTTCGTATAATTATATATATATGTGTGTGTGTGTGTTTCTTGTATATGCATTTGAATTCCGTCAATTTGATTGGTGAACACCGATCATGTTGCATATCAATAAAAGTTGCAATTCCCACAAACCAAATTTGACCAGTTGTTCACGTGGCGGATTGATTGGTAAAAATAGAATCCCAATGTACATAATGTACTTCCCTGTAAATAAATTGTGTTTTTTATTTATTTTTCGGATTAAATGTATATATGCATTTTCTTGAAGTCTCATGGGGATAATTAAAGTGTTGACCGACCGCACATTTTCAATATGGAGCCCTACCTCGCTTCATTAAAAATGTGCTTGGTCAACACTTTCATACCCTAAATGAATCTTCAAAAGAATGTTCACTGATGCATGAGCAATTCTTAAATGATTTATTTCTCGTCATGGGAACAGGGCTGAAATAATTTGTTGTCGCATCAGTAGCCGGCTCGGGAAACGATTATAATATCTAAATTTAAGAAATTTCTGTTAAAACCTTAGGAGTATCTCTCTCTTGCATAGCTCTTTCCTTAGCTGATTTTGACTTTGCTATTGGAATCCTGTTGGTTATTTGCTATCTGTCAGCTTTTACACACATAATTCGTTTCATGGACTTCTAAATCTTTTGCTTTGATCTGCACTGGAGATATATAAGCTGTAGGGGTGCTCATATATGAGGAAACTGGATTTACGGTAACTTCGTTTTTTTGTTATTTCAATATGAAATTTCAAACTATATATAAATGACAGACCATTAAGAGTGTCAGAAGAAAGTCTAGCAACATTGGAAGATTTGAAAATAACTTTCACATCTAGAGTTCAATTTCAGACTGCCTTGTAAAATTCATCAAGTTTAAAATGAATCATTGCTGCATACAGTCAGTTCACTCTTTCGCTAAGTAAAACATTACCAAAAAATTATTATTTTGGAGTTTCAAGGTAAATTAATTCATAAATTTTTGAAATTTGATGTTTGTGCAGGACAAAAATATACGGAATGGCTGATAGAGTGAAATGTGATACAAAACAAGTTGCTGCATTTTTGGTGATGTCATTAGCAAACTTTTGAATTTTAAGTTTACAAAACTGTTTAAAATTTTTGAAATTATTTATGCAATAATAGTTGATTTTCCATGCAATATGCCAAATTATGTCCTAAGGTTTCAAGACGTATTGCACAACCAGAAAGGGAGTGCATAATGCCTTCTAACCTTGGGACATATTTCGGAATATTACATGGAATACCCTCTTTCATAGTTATTATTACTCTGAATACTTCCGTTACAAATTTTGTTAAGTTAACTTCATGTTATATAAATAGTCATGTATTTCAACTTAATCAGTAAAGATTGTGACAAACCAAGAATACTGACATTGTGTTTATTAGTTTATTGCAGACGAATGCAAAAGAATAAATTATATACAATTATGGCCTTTAATTGAGGATATAATCCGTAATTATCTAATCAAGAAAATGTTATTTTTGCGAGGTCCGTAGGACCGACGAAAAATAACCTTTTCGAGATTAAATGACTTTGGATATTATCTGAAGTCAATTAAAGGCCATAACTGTATTATTTTACTGATTTAAAATTTGAAAAGGGGTGTTTGATTACAATATCAATAACTTATTCATTTGAAAATGACTAAAAAAACAAAGCGAATAATTTTGATAATGGATCATGAGTTCCCACCAAACACGAAACATTTGTAAAACGTTTTAGAAAGGTTTTTAAAGGGTTAGTTAATAAAAAAAACGTTAAAAAACGTTTCAACATTTTTCTTAAACGTTTAAATGAAACGTTTTCAATACGTGGCGCTAAACCTAAATAAACGTTTTTATATGGTTTCTTAGGAACGTTTTTTCTGAACATTTTTTAAACGTTTCATCAACGTTTTATCAAATGTTTTTATTACGTATTTTGAAAACGTTTTTTAAAAACCTGGATAAAACGTTTATTTGAAGTTTCTTTCAGACGTTCGTTAATTGGTCATTTCAGAAACATATATTTATCCGGGGAGGACATAACTTCCATTATTTTTTTGTATTGGGATGTGCCAAAAATTCGAGTATAGTTTTTCTCAATGATATGCATAAAATTGGGTGTGTTATTGATTTCTGATCATTTTATTATTTTTTTTATCAATTGATTTTCAAAATCAATCTTTCTCTGTTTTTTTATGATTCTACAATATCAAACCTGCTGGGATAATGTGTGTTTGAGGATAAAAATGTTTATCCGCATCAATGATATCAATATGCGACATCAGGGGTTAAAGGTCAGCAACTGATGTGTAAATTCAAATCAGAGGCGCCAATTTAGCCGCCGCACACACAATATGGATGCAAGAAGAACGGATCCAGTAAGTATTTTATTTTTTATTTATGCTTTTATACATCAAGACAATGGAACAACATTTTTATCGGAGTGGTAATGATCTATCTCTCTGTGAATGTGTAATTCGATCCGAGATTTAGCAATGAAGAATATTTATGTATTTTAAATAGTGATTGAAATGAAAGATGCGACATAGTGATATGTAATGGAGAAGATATCAAAACGTGATGTGCAAATTAAATGCAAAGAGACTTTTAAAATAAATTCAACCGTTCAGCCGCTTATTTTCGATGCATTAAAGTATTTATGTATAATTTGAGATTATAACTGATAACAAACCAATAATTGCATTCTACACAAGAATCGCCTGTGTATTTAATGAGCCGTGATGTGTAGATAGGAATTCGACTACAGACGATAAAATTATCTTATCAACATGTGTGTAAATTTTTTTAATAATAAAAATTAAAGGATAACAATATATCTGAATAATGTTTCTCTTTTTTGTTTCAGAAAAGAAGACTTTCTTCATCAATCAGTATGTCATTATTTAATTGTTAAACTATAAATGAGTGCTGTTCCGTCAATAAATATTTCATAATTTTGAAACTATTTAAATATGGACGCTTTTGTTGTCATTGTAAACGAGTTGTGCAATTATTTACTGTGGACATGACTGTACACTATTAGTGATCAAAATGTCGCAACTTTGCCAGATGGAACCATTTTTATTCACTATTCAACAATACGAAATGAAGGAAATAAAACTTTTTTTTTAAAACGGGACAATGGAACAGAAACCTTTCCGATCTGCAATCCAATGTGTTGTGTGATTTGTTTTCCTTTTATTTTTCGTTTGTCGAAAGGACAATCCATGCCAACTGTTGTTGTGTTTTATTCAAATAAACCGAATATTTATTATTTCATCCTTTTCATTTACTTTAGCATTACAGATGTCTTTAATGTCTGTAATGAGGACTAACTAAACTGCATAAGTGCGTGGTGTATAGATCGAATTCTTCTGCCTCTGGGGCAACAGCAAAAATATAAAATAAAAATAAAAAACCAAATAGAAAAGATAAACAATAAATAGGCAATATTTGCACCATAGAGGCAGAAGAATTCGGTCTACGTAGTGTAATACAATAGTCCGTTCATTTAGTGTTGGGGCAAGGATTCACTTCTGAATATGAACAACAGTAATTTAGATACACTAGGTAAATTGTAAATTTTGATAACTTCTGTCTCAGAATCTATAACATAACTTTTTTTTAAGATTTGTATATTTAAATAGTGTTTAATGTAAACATGATTCTGTCATACACACATACACTGTCTATTAGAAATTCTTATGGACGTGTTTTTCTGTTCACTAACATTTATTTGATTTTTGGTAACTTTAAACTTTGGATATATATTCTTCGATTGGGTTCTTGGTTAATGTTTTGTAACAGAAAACAACATATGCAGACAAAACACTTCTGAAACGTTTCTATAGAAATAAAGTAAAACTTAAAAACGTTTTTAAAAGGTTGTTGAAATGTTTCTATAAATGTTTATAGAAACGTTGTATTAACGTTAAACAAGGTTTTGATGAAACGTTTTGAAAAACGTTTAATAAACCAAAACAAAACACCGCAAATACTGGTTCATAAAACGTTTTTGTAGAAAGGTTATTTCAACTAAAGTGAAACGTTGTAGAAACGTTTAAGAAATGTTTTTTTNNNNTTTTTTTTTTTTTTTTTTTTTTTTTTTTTGTTTGGTGGGTTAGTATTGGCTTTCATAACAGGGACTTACTCCCTTCCTGAAAAAAATAACAGACTAGTTAACCATCAAAACGAATCTCGGAGAAATTTGATTATCAACAAATGTGGTTTTTTTTTCTAGAACGGGAGCAAGTTCCTGTGCTTCGACTGTTTTTACGGCCGTCAACGGAAAATTGTTATGAGGTTTGCCAATTCTTCAATACTGTAACTATCGAACTCTGGGGCTTTTATCTGTAAAAAAAGAGCTTACTGCAGTACGAATAATTAGCATTTATGGCGTTTACTTTCACCTGGAATTGCGGCAATGTCCCTGTCAGCGCTGCAGCCGATCCGATTGGCAGCCATATTTATTTACGTTTACACTGACGTCAGTGACGACAAGGGAAATAACTATTTATTTGTTCGACATGCAAAAGCGCGCCTTATTCAAATTAGTTATTTTGCCTACGCGCTATTACGTGGTGAAAGGAAAAGCAGTTATTACTAGAATATCTATTTGATTTTTAACATAATTTTATAGTAAAGTATAATAATCTTAATTGTTCAATATCTGTATTTAGTTTATATTACATCGTACATATTGTAAAAAGTGCTCAGATGACCAAGAATGAAATTATTGTCAATCAAGTAAAAATATCTTCCATTTGATCATCACGTGACTTCTTAGCATTATCCCAATGCATAGTTAATGTGTTATGTGCCCAGGCATATTATACGGACCTATAAATTCTTTATAACTATGTACCTAAATACTAGTAGTAGAATTGCAATTCTAATGAAGCTTTCTTGCATGAAGAGCAATAATACCATATAGTATTTAGGTCAAAAGAGGTTTAACAACAGAACCAACGGCGTAAACTTTACGACCTTAAATATGTAGGCAAAACAACATACAAGCATTAGATTACACCTTAAAAGGGTCTATAAGTCTCGTTGAATTTTGAAACTTCTGGGTACAGTTTTTGTACCCGAAAATTTCATTTTGCTCGTTAATTTATGACGTTCTAAGCAAAAAATTGAACGTCATAATCCTAAAACGTCAATTTTTGGCGGGAGACGTTTTTCAAATTTCAATTTTATCGTAATTCTCCGTGTCACATGACGAGACTTACCGACCCTTATCGATGAATATATACATTTAAGGATGATTTAGACAATCAATGCGCCGAAAGTAATTATATGCCTTCATTACTTTTTAATTGTTTGTAATCACCTCCTTTATCTAAATTATGTACCTTTTGTAATTTTTTTTGTTTCAAACATCTCATCAAAATCATGTTAATGCTTGTGGAGACATGATACTCGTAGATATAGAAAAAAATGAAAGCGTTGTTCCATTGCTTGATTTTAAACATGTATTTGTAAACGCTTTGTCTTTTGTGCATTTAATCCATATTTTATCATTTTCACATGGCCTAAAAGGCCATGTGAGCTTTTGCCAATACTTTTTGTCCGTCGTCCGGCGTCCGTCGTCTATCCGTTAACAATTTCAAAATCTTCTCCTCTCAAACTGTTGGGCCAAATGTAACCAAACTTGACTTGAATTATCACTAGGTACGGCTCGTCAAACAACATGGCTGCCATTGCTTAATGTAGAACATAAGGGTAAATTGCAGTTTTTGGCTACATGTAATAACTCGAAAACCGATTACAGTTATCAAACATCTGACAGGAGTAAAAAATGATCATCGTAATGGGATATACCTACCGTGCAGTTTTGAAGAAAATCTGAAAATCCATCTCGGAATTATAGCCCTTTTTTAATATTTTATTTTAAAAAAAATAGTAATGGTGCATTACATGATACCCCGCCACGTTTCACAAAATTTTAAGTTAAAAGGGGCATAACTCCCAAAGTATGTGTACCGCTGAACGCAAAATCGAACTTGACCTGAGTTTTGTAGTAAACAATTTACATATCAAATTTGAAGACCTTTACTTGTGTTATTACGTGCACAAAACCCCTTGGACCTCTCAACCCAAAATCAACTTGACCTGAGTTTTGTAGTAAACAATTTACATACCAAGTTTGAAGGCCTTGTGTTAATTCTTTCGCAAGTTATCAGTCGGAAACCGTAAAATTCGCAAAATTTCAACGTTGCAAGGGGCATAACTCCTGAACCCCTTGGACATCAGAACCCAAAATGGAACTTGACCTTAGTTTTGTGGTAAACAAGTTACAGTACTGTGCAACGTAGTCCTTACAGAAAAAACAATCAGTCAGCCGTCATCCGTTCGTCAGGGAGCAGTCAGCGGTCAGTCAGCGATCAGTTAATTAACATGACGACTTGTTAATCGTCCAACCCGTCAATTGACGTGAAACGTGACGGATGACGAGATCACTATTCGTCCAACTCGCGTCGAGATTCGTCCATATATCACGTGATGTCTCGGGTTAAAGATTTTGCAAAATATATATTCGTTTCACTCAGTTTATACACGATCGGTACATCATCGCAACAGATCAATCTTTTTGCTATTAATAAATAATTGCTTATCATATTTTTTTTCCATTTTCATGGAGTCTTTGATAAAATAAAGGTCGAAAGGAACTGCTGCATTGACGGGTTTTATTCATCGAAATTTGCCATTTTCATCGAGTTTAAACAAAATATTGTATGAAGGGAAAATTTCCTCACTGATCGGTGCATTTGTAATGACTAAGTATAACAAGTCAGTTTTAATTATTCTTTGTTTTGATATACATGTAATGGAATTTTAATATAAAAAAACTAATGTGTATAAAAAAAGTTTTGAACTGGCTGGTAGATTTTTTTCACATATTTTTTTTTTTCATGGAATTTTTAACAAAATAATATGTAAAAGGAAAGTTTCGCATTGACCGGTGTATATGTAATGACTAAAATGAAGATTCATCAGTATTTTTTTATCACATTTTATCACATTTTTTTTTCATTTTCATGGAATCAAAATAATGTGTAAAAGGAAAGTTTCCCACTAACCGGTATATATGTAATGACTTAAATGAAAATTCATAAGTAAATTTTTATTACATTTTTTTCATTTTCATGGAATTTTAAACAAAATAATGTGTAAAAGGAAAGTTTGGCACTGACCGGTGCCCAAACAAAAAAATGGGGGATTAGATCATGTTAATAACTCATAAATAAATCTTGAAAAATGGTTTATTAGTTTATTAGTGGGAACTTTTCACTTGCAAATGAGCTAATAGCTCACTTATTGCAAATGAGCAAATAGATGATAAATAACTTGGTAATATATCATTAATATATCATACAATAACTCAGTAATAACATAGAAATTACAGCTAATATATCGGTAGCATATCATTAATATATCATACAATAACTTGGTAATAACATAGAAATTACAGTAAAATATCGGTAATAACATAGTAACATATCATTAATATATCATACAATAATTCGGTAATAACATAGAAATTTATGTTAATATATCGGTAATAACATAGTAACATATCATTAATATATTGTAGGGATTTGAATTTTTGACAACATGTTTTCATACGAGATCGGCCTTCAGGCAAGAACTTTGGCATTTTTCTTCACTCTTTGGACATGTCATTCTTATATCACGTTTTCGGCATTTTATTTGAGTCCTCACCTAACTATTCGTTACGTTTTATCGGTGTTCAACCTCTTTTTTATCGGCAATATTAAGTGCCACTTGATCAGAGTTTGTTAAGTTTACTTCACTGTAGAGCACCATCTTTATTATGCAAATTTGTTTATGTGTACTTGTGTGTGACCTTGTGTATTCGGTCAATCAGATTCACGGCTGCGCTTTAGCAGTATCGTAGTAGAAGTGAGTATGAATACCTCGGCTACGGCTATGAAAGCATATATTTATTGTATTAAACAGTATTTTATTTTTATTGCAAACTGGAGATAAATGATTTTTGTATTCCGTACGCCAGTTTTCGGGAGGGTAAAGTGTCCCAATTTGCGTCATCGGGGATTATTTTTCAGTCAAAATCCCAGTCCTTCATCGTAGCTAAGGCCGTTGCCCCGATGATTTTCTGTCGGAAAGGGACTAGTTTTCTTTTGGGTATAAAAGGGATTGCTTGCTGTTTCCAGTTCTTCTTCTTCTTCTTAGTTCAGTCAGTCGCTCAGTCAGTTCCAGTTCCAGACCAGTAAAGAAGCTCATTCTGATCTATTCACACACATTTGGTTAGTTTTCAAATCATGGCAGATTTACAGATAGGGAAAGGCGCAGTAAATCCCCTAAATTTTGGAAGTTGCTACCAGTTCTAGCTAATGTTTTCTTAGCTTTGGTAGTCCAAATTTGTTTGTTTGTTGTTTGAAACTTCAACAAACCATGTTTTCACGTTTTGTTGTCTAAATTTGTTAAAGTTAGTTTCTAAATTGGATCTATTTGGATTTTCAAGTTTACTAAATGTTTTCTTTAGTATAACTTGCCTAAAAGTTTACAAGGATATTTTCCTGACATTTTCAAGTCATGTTTTTCTCGGGCTTGGTCAGAGTTCATCTGCAGTTCTAAATTAGTATTCTATTTTGGCAGATTGTGTATTCATTTATCTTATTTTGTTAAGCAGATGTTATGGCAGTTATAATAAAGCATCCCAGCCCATACCCAAGCACCCTTTTATGAGTTAGGAGATAGGATTATAGTAGGATTTGGACAAAGGGAGTCAGAATTTACAGTGTTTTTCCTGTAGATCCTAGTAAATATTCCTTTCCTTTTGTTAGGACGTACCTACATTTGGCATTGATTTCATGTCATTGTAGAGAAAACTCATGTTACTTCGATTATAGGAATAGGGATTAGGTTGACATTTCAATAAATAAAAGTAGACTAATAAACATTTTCTGGATTTCTGTGCCTTCCAGAATCCAGTATTTTTAATATACTCCTGTATTATTTTTTAATAAAGTTACAATAGTGTTAGTGAATATATGTGTTAGTAATAACAGTAATAATAAGTTAGTTAGTATTAATAAATAGTAACTGAGGTTGAGCACCGGGCAAAACCGAGTCGAAAAGTATTAATATTAATAAACTTAAGATAAATAATAGTTACAGATATATTGAAATTATAAATTATATGAAAACAGTTGTAAATTTAACAGAAATCAGTAATATAATATTTGCTCACATATCAGTCTTCATTCTTCAACAGCTAAATGGATTCTCATGCTCCACTGTACTTGGTTGATTGTCTGCAAATGGTTCCATTGGTTGTCTCGTGAGAAAATGGACCCTCTTGTCTGTCCAACAAGAGCCCACTTAATCGCCTGACAATTCCTGTTCTCTTGAGATAGTCTGTGATATCCGTATCCTTGAATCTCACTTCTCGAGTGATACTGAATGTGTAAATCACATTGACCATAATTGTTGGAGTGTTTTTCCGCCATCATGGTATAATCCGTTGAGTACACGAGAGAAGCTTTGCGCCTCGCACACTTGATCTAGAGAACAGTTCAATTCCCACTCGACCCATTATTTATATGTTGTTTTTGTATTGTAACAGGGTTTAAATGAATTTTAATGGATTGTCTCCCCTAGACCTGAGTAGGCACCCAAATATTGAGTAGATAGTACTTGAGCAGAATATAAATATTTAAAACACAAGGTTGTCTCCTTTGTTTCAAGATTAGTTGTCTTATCTTGCATTCTTCCCTGTGATTGGTTACACAGGTGTATTTTTGATTATTGCGGCAAGGGATAGAAGTTATAGTACCACTATTGAATAGTAACCCCTGGCACGCTACAGATTTTGGCATCCTCAGCGGGATCCACTCATTTTATGTGGATCCTGAGATACGTTACATAGAAACTGATTTAATAAGTAGTAAATATGGTTAAAAGGAGACTTAATCCCCTCCAGGTAGGAGGCGGTGATGAAATTGAAGATGGAATCACTACTGAAGGCACTGATGAGTATCTCACTGGTGAAACTGAGACCACGGAAGATGAGGATATATATCACACCAGGGAGTCTAGAAAATACCACGATTCTAGCCAATCTTAGAAGAAGCACAAGATTGTTAAATAAAAGAGAGAAGGGAAAACCAAAAGAAAATATAGTGCATGAACTTGGCCCAGTACAACACAATGAATCTGTAGGAGTCTATGGTATGGTGGTCACTGCCATCCAAGAAATGGCCACTCAGGTTGTGTCAGCTATACAAGCAGCCTTCAGACGAAACCCAACAGTTCAAGTAGCAGACAACCCGAAACAAGCCCCATCAGTTAATAGAAGTAATAGTCTAATCAAAAGGAGGTCTAAAAAGAACATTATTAGAAGGTCTCCTACACCAGATGATGATGTCTCTAGTGACTCTGACATTGACAAAGTGGACATGGAGTCAGAGGACTCAGATGCACTCAGTATTGCTACTAGCCAAATAACACGGGCTAAAAGAAGGCCGAAATCAACTCATAATATTAAGCTTCCAGCTTTTACTGGACGGGAGAAATGGAAAGTGTGGTATACTCGTTTTGAGTCTGTTGCAAGCCTTAAATCATGGGATGACCATGACCGTTTACAGGAACTGCTGCCAAGGTTACAAGAAGATGCAGGCGATTTTGTTTTCGATCAGCTTCCTAAAATGACACTCAAAAACTACAGTAAATTAGTGCAAGAATTAGAAAATCGCTTCGGCACAATAGAATCATCTAGGACCTGAAGGTTTCTGAAGGTTTCTGAAGGCAAAATCGACACTTCGATCTTCTACAAACTGCTGCATGAACATAAATTATATATCTTGTCGTAAAATGTTCTGCACAGATGAATCACCAAAATTTCATTTTTTAATACTTGGGCATCTACGCAGTGATTACGAGGATTTTCGGGATTAGTGCAGATTACAGTCCCTGGACCAGTCAACATTCCCATTTTTGCGATCCGTCACGAGTCATCGATCCGTCACCAATCAGTCATGATTCAAAAGGCATCCGTCAGATCATTCATCAGTCAGCATTCATCCGTCAGGAGTCACCGTTCCTAAGCCACAGGTTGTTTGTACTCGTCATCCGTCATCCGTCACTGTTCAGCATTCAGCCAATCAGATTGCATCCGTCATTTTAATTTCAATTCAGGTTAATTAAAATATAGGAATGCTAGTGTTTTTGGCACGTAGTGATAATACATCGGCGTGCGAATGCCGAGAGAAAAAGACAAAAATATGGCACATAGAATAAAAATTAATCAATTTTTCTAAATTATACTTTGAAATTCTATTTCAATAAACAAAAATCTGTGAATTCTTACCCGTAAATTTAATGACACTTTAAACGAGAAATGAAATGGCAGATTTATTAGTAATTTTTATCACATTTTTTTCATTTTTATGTAATTTTTAACACAATAATGTGTAAAAGGAAAGTTTTGCACTGAACGGTATATATATAATGACTAAAATGAAGATTCATAAGTAATTTTTTATCCAATTTTTTCATTGTCATTGAATTTTGAACAAAATAATGTGTAAAAGGAAAATTTCGCATTGACCGGTATATATTTAATGACTAAAATGAAGATTTATAAGTAATTCTTTTATCACATTTTTCATTTTCATAGAATTTTGAACAAAATAATGTGTAAAAGGAAATTTTCGCACTGACCAGTGTTTATATTAAGATTAAAATGAAGATTCATCAATAATTTTTTTTATCCCATTTTTTCATTTCCATGGAATTTTGAACAAAATATGTGTAAACGGAAAGTTTCGCACTGACCGGTATATATTTTATGACTAAAATGAAGATTTAGCAGTTGTTTTTTTATCACATTTTTTTCATTTTCATGGAATTTTTAGCAAAATAATGTGTAAAAGGAAAGTTTCGCACTGACCGGTGTCTATGTATTGACTAAAATGAAGATTCATAAGTACTTTTTTATCCCATTTTTTCATTTTCATGGAATTTTGAACAAAATAATGTGTAAAAGGAAAGTTTTGCACTGACCGGTATATACTTAATGACTAAAACGAAGATTTATCAGTAATTTTTCTATCACATTTTTTTCATTTTCATGGAATTTTTAGCAAAATAATGTGCAAAAGGAAAGTTTTGCACTGACCGGTGTTTACGTATTCACTAAAATGAAGATTCATAAGTACTTTTTTATCCCATTTTTTTTTTCATTTTCATGGAATTTTGAACAAAATAATGTGTAAAAGGAAAGTTTCGCACTAACCGGTATATACTTAATGACTAAAATGAAGATTTATCAGTAATTTTTTCTTCAAATTTTTTCATTTTCATGGAATTTTTAGCAAAATAATGTG
>MJUU01036184.1:114678-142919 GCA_002080025.1 Modiolus philippinarum | reverse complement strand
TAAATGCTGTGTTGTTGTGATTTGAGCAATGGACTTTTCCACTTTAAAATTACCAAAATAAAAAGTTATATTCTTTTACTTCGCTTTACCAAGATTATACCAATTAAGTCATTTTTACCCACAATTTATATTTCAGCTTAACTTCATCATGTGTTACATAGCTTAGATTTCAAACGTTCATCTTCATCAATTTATTACAAAAAATCCAGCTATGGAGTTGAAGTAGGTGTATCAGTTGTATCTTTAATTGCAAGCTCGTTGGGATAGATCTGATGCAAATATTCCTAAATTTCTTTATTATGAAGAGAAAGTTGATCGTCTATGTGGCAGAAGTTGAAATGAGAAGACTAGGATAACTGTTTTTGCTTTATTTGTGTAATCTCTTGAAAAAACTTCATCCGAGTACAGAAAAAGTTTAGCTAAAAGTGGCGCACAGTTAGTGTCCACAGTGACACCAGACCAGTGATCAGTCTTACCCCCCCATCAAATGCATGAGACCCATAACAATCCAATATTTCAATTAAACTTTAAGATCAAGAAGTATGGTGAACTTTTCTAGTTAGTTCACTTTATGTCTATGGGAGTCTAGGATGATGCTTATTTCGCTGAACTTGATTACTCTTTATTTAGGGGCCAACTCCGACTTGCCGTTGGGTGTGGGGTTTCCTCACCGTTCGTTGAAGATCTTATGGTCGCTTTGAGTTGTTATTACTCCCCTTTTGGTCGTTGTCTCTTTGACACGTTTCCCTTCTTTTTCCTATTGCAATGCACTATATAAGACGGAGCACTTTTATTGATCTGAAGCCAAAACATAGCTGTTTACAAGAACTTGTAATTTCAGGCCAATATTCGTTATTGATGCTTCTTCCGTTACTGGGTAATTCACACGCAAAAGGCTTATTTTGGCGAAATAAACTGTTTTTCATGCAACTTCAGTATCTTTTGTATTTTGCTTAAAACTTCCTCCCTAGATTTGTACCTAAGATCTTTTTGTAACTGTTGTTAGTTATATATAGTAAGTGAAGACCGAACCGTCAGTCTAAAACAAACTACCAAAGGACAATGGCAACATCGGAAAAACAAAGGAACAAAGACATAACATGAGCACGGCACAGAAAAGAAAGATAAAGACACACGCATGTACAAAAATGAACAACACAGACCAAATAAAAACATGGGTGAGATCAGGCGCACCGGAAAGTTAGCATCTCCTACTTCTTATAAGACACTCGCCGTGTTGAACATGTCAACTCCAATAGTCAAGTCAAACCCGGTAGAAGAAAAACAAACTATAGTGGCAAAGTTGTCGTTTGGAAAACAGATATCCAACAACGGTCCAGAAGATCGTGATGTCGACTTACAGAATAAGTACTACTTGTAATGCCAAAACTTGCATTAAGCTTAATATGTGTTTTCAAAATACCAAAGGGTCCTTTTAAGTTGTTTGATATTTTTAAAGCAATTTGACATTTCGATGAATGAGCAAGTCATCATAGATGAAAGAAATGAAAAAATAAATAATTTTTCTCAAGATTTTCTGTCAACACTTTTTCATCAGTTTTGTAGTAAGCACTATATCATTCACACAGCTGGGGTGAAAACTAGAGAACTAGTGAAAGGAATCTGTAAACTGATATCACAGATATCGATTGTTTTGTCAAGAAGCCTACAGTCGTAGATAGACGTAAACACGTGCACGTTGTCCCATTTTTTCTGATATAAATAACTAAACGCATTTGATGTCTAGATATAACGTTACTCGCAAAAGGCTTATTACTCAGGGCATTTCAAATCCTCGTTTTTACGGAAACGAATCAAAGATCCAGAAAAGCTTGTACGTAACTTACATTCATTACGTAATGGGGATATCGACAAGATACTCTGCTTGTATTCATTAAATTGGCTTTGAGATCTAGTGACATGAATATTTTACACACATAATGGCCTCTCACTGATACTGCCGATGTCTACTGATTCTTGATCGCACTCTGGGAAGTTTTGATTTTTCTTCTGTAGTGCGACAGTATTTTACCAGCAAAGTAGGCTCCTGGAGCTAGCCGGCAGCTTGTTGCGAACACCCCTATCTTTTAAAATTACGTATTGTCATTTTCTCCTTTGAAGATTGTGGTAATGTAGTCAGTAGGCTACCTGTATTGGGTTTTATTCGTATGTTTATTATACTATAAGTAAACGGACAAATAAAGGGGAGGTTTGATTACCCATAAACCTGTTTAACCTTACCACTTGCTTTTGTTTTCTGTTGTCCAAAGTCAAGCTGTCCCGTTGCTTTTGTCTTATTTGTGTTTTTTTCTGTGTTGTTCTCTGACAGATTGTGGCATGTATTCGTAATTTCGGTATTCTACTGTCGTTGTTTTATTGTCTTTGTATTACCGGTATTGTAAATTAACAATGAAAGGATATGGAGAAAATGTTCATTAGATAAGATCTATAAAGTCCATGATAACAATGTTTTTGCCATAATATACCAATGTCAGTGAAACTATATTTCACTTAAAAAGTGAATTCTGTAAATAAGAATTTGTTTCTGTGTTGTTCTTCAGGACATGTTAAATGAGATTGCATATGACATTGGTTAATATAGTCAACAAATAAGTAAAGGACCATAGTTTTCCTTTTACATTGCAAATGTACTTAGTTTTCCAACGCAGTTTGATTTTCCTAAATCATAGATTACCAAATAAGTCTTGAAACATCGTGTCTGATGTTATGTGATTGTCATGTTAGAAAGTCTGTGGAGGCAGTCTTTTATTTGGTCGAACGACGTTGTGTATTCAAAATATTTAATTTTAGTACCATACCATTTCAGGTTTGAAAATGACCAAAACAAAATTGGATATTCTCGTATTGGAAAAAATGGGTACCCTAATCTGAATGCCCGTTTTTTTTTTTTTTTTGTTTGTTTTTTGTTTTATTCAAAGTCAATATACGGTCAAAAGATTGAAAACTCAACAAATATGTCAAAATGTCGATTTTTTGTATAAGAAGCGTGCTTTTTCGAATCTCAAAACTGAAATGCTGAAAATTTAAGAACAGCTCCATTAAGTTTTGTGTATACATTATGCAAACTTTCTTTGGGATCTGGTCAGCGGTAATGATCATGCATCGAGACGAAGATAAAGATAATCTATTTTAAATAAATATGGCACTTTACTTTTTTTTCCAGTAAATTTTGCAAAGCTTAAGGTTTCCACTGCTTCTAAATTCTGTGTTGCTGCAATGTCCTCATAGTTTTTACTTTTAATTACAATGGCAAAAAGTCTGTGTTGTGAGGAATGTCCTAATTGTTGTTTTTGACTTTGAAATAACAAAAATACAAGATCTGTTCTTTTGCTTTTTTACCTAAATTTTTTTTAACTATTTTTGGCTTTTTGTATTCGTATGCTGCTGATGAGAGGTTACTCCTTGAAACACGTGTACAGCATAGCAAAATTTACTGTTTATTATACAACCGGGATCCACTTTTCCACCTAATGTTTCTCAATTTCTATCATTTTTCAACCACAATTTATTAAAATAAACTCTTGATCCCAACATTAATAACATCTAATAACAAAGGGCATTTCTCATCCTCGATTTTATGGAAATGTTGTTAAAAAATGTCAAAAACTGATTAATAATCCAGAAAAACTGGGACGTAACTTACATTCTTTACGTAATAGTGGATATCGACGAGATATTCTGAACAAATTCGTTAAATTGGCTTTGGATTCCAGTGACCTGAAGACTTTACATATATACTGGCCTCTCACTGATACTGCCGATGTCTGCTGAAATACATGAAGACTCTTTACCAAACCCTTCGGGAAGTTTTGAGTTTGTTTTTTCTTCCGTGGTGCGACAGTGTTTTACCAGCAGACTAGATTCCTTGAGCTAGCCGGCAGTTTTGCGGCGAGCACTCTTTGACCCTTCTTTCAAAATTACGTTTTGTCTTATGCTTTTTCTGTTCCAAGATAGTGGTCATTGAGTTAGNAGTCTACCTGTATTTGGTTTTATTCGCGTGTTTATGATACTATAGGGAAACGGGATAGAGAAAGGGGAGGTTTGGGTACCCATAAATCGGTTTAACCCTACCACTGGCTTTTGCTGGTGCCGGTACCAAGTCCGGCTATCCCGAGTTCCTATCGTTATTTATGTTTGTCTCTTGTTTTCATTATTGTTTTTCTGGTGCAGTTTGCTTGTAGATTGTGGCATGTGATTGTAGTTCCTGGCCATTGTAGGTGTTTGCTGTTTTCCTGTTTTTGTAATTATATACGCTACCATTTTGCCGTAAAAATTGTGAACATATATGTATTTCATTCCTGCTACTAAATTCTGTTCTGCTGCAATGTCCTAATAGTTTTGACTTTAAACTACAATGGTAAAAGGTCAGTTTTTTTTAATGACGATTCGTTTCTCGCTGACTTTTAGTCAATGTGTGCATCGGGAAATCTAGTGGTATAAAATTATCTCCCTTCTAGAAAAGCTCTTCTGTGATTATAAGATTTTCTGATCAAAATAAGAGCATGGCGACGAAAGTAAACAACCGACAAATTGTTAAGATTAAAAAAAGAAACAGACGAATACAATATTTAGTTCAAACGTCATTCAATTACCAGACCTTTGCTCTGTAGAGAAAAATGATTAATTTAAAACTTGTCCATGAGAGGATTTGATACGAGAATTTCTTAAATAATTAACTGCCGTGAAAAAAATATTCAATTGACAGACTGGTCAAAATCAATTGCTATCGGGTGTTAAAATGCATGTACCCTGACAAAATTTTATGTACAGAAAGATTTTTTTTAACATACATCATTTATAGACCACTTTAGTGACGATTACTGCGTAAGAAACGATGTCATCCAAAAAGTCTTTCGTTGTTGCCAAGAAAATTATGTTGTCCTGAAACAGCGCCATTTACTTTTTATACCCGATAATCATCATCACAAGATTTCATTGGTTCAATGGTCAAGTCTACATATCGATCAGGAAAAAGAGGCGTGTCTTTATTGAAAGAAACCACGTGTATGAGTGAGTAGTAATCCATTTTGTAAACAAAAATGGAAAGTAAAACAGCGAAATATTGTCTTTTTTTTAATTTATTGTATCCGAACCGCTACATGTACCCTGCCGAAAATCGGCACATGAAAAGATGATTATTTAAAGAAAAAGCATATTTTTTCTGGTCAGTGTCAGGCTATAAGAAACGGTACGATTCACAAGTCTCTATAAGAGGAAAATTATAAAAAATATCATTTTTCTTCTAAAATATGCAAAGTACATTCAATCAAAATTTTTTTGTCATTTGTATATATAAAAGTCTGTCATATGCACATGAAAGAGAAGAATATTTTACATTATAAGTAACTTTTAAAGCACCTAACAACAGACCTAAACAATGTAATCGACTTTTTTATCTTTTGTAAACGAGAGCTCACATTCTTTTGTTTAAATCCCACTGGATATTGGACTGTGTGGAAAGTATTTTATAGATTCAATTAGCGCTGTAAATTTCAGATGATAATTCGCAGTGGCTTTTTTTTTTCTTTTTTTATTATTTATTTATTTGTTTGTTTGTTTGTTTGTTTTTTTTTTTGCCTTCACTATGAACCAAAAAAAGTACTGTCCATACCAGAGACAGTGAATTTTCAACTGTCTTTAACTGTCAGCTACTGTCCGTGTACTGTCAAAAATCTATAAAGTACTGTCAAGAACTGTGACAATTCGGGACAGTGATGTACAGTAATACCCAAGTACTGTCATTAACTGTCCAGTACTGTTACAATTAGTCACAGTGATCGACAGTTATTTCAACAACTGTCATACACTGTCCTGGATTGTCACAGTACAGGACAGTTTATGACAGTATTCCGTATTACTGTCATGCACTGTCTTGAACTGCCGCAGTGCATGTCAGTTAATGACAGTAATTGAAAAAACTGTGTTGCACTGTGGTGGATTGTGCCAGTAAGGGACAGTGCATGACAGTATTTACACTTACTGTGATGAACTGTGGTGAACTGTCACAAATCGGCACAGTGCAAGACAGTATTTACACCTTCTGTGATGAACTGTGGTGAACTGTCACAATCCGGCACAGTGCAAGACAGTTTTTACACATACTGTGATGAACTGTGTTGGATTGTGACAGTTAAGGACAGTGCAAGACAGAATCTACATATACTGTGATGAACTGTGGTGGATTGTAACAGTACGGGACAGTGAAACACAGAATTTACATATACTGTGGTGAACTGTGGTGGATTGTGACAGTTTAGGACAGTGCAAGACAGAATCTACATATACTGTGATGAACTGTGGTGGATTGTAACAGTACGGGACAGTGAAACACAGAATTTACATATACTGTGGTGAACTGTGGTGGATTGTGACAGTAGGGGATAGTGTAACACAGAATTTACACATACTGTGATGAACTGTGGTGAACTGTCACAATCCGGCACAGTGCAAGACAGAATATACATATACTGTGAAGAACTATGGTGAAGTGGATTGTGACTGTCCGAGAGCATGAACTCAAAAATCGCGCGCAGTTCTTAATATAACGCGGAAACTTAAATACCAATGTAAGTTTTGTAATTAGAATCCTTTTTTGATCCGAGTCGGTAATGTTCACATGATCTATCACAAGGAGTTCCGCATTTCAAGGAGTTCAAACTGTTCTAATATACGTCCTCGTATCATTTGATTTGATATAGGATAAAGGTATTCTCTTTAAGGATTTTCCAACGGAAGGAAATGAAGCGCTATACCAGATACATCCGTGATTTATTTGTGTATTTTCAGAGACATATCGAAAACTGCCTGACCAAAGGACAAATCAGGCAAAACTTGGGTCAGTCTGGCAAAAATTATCAGTCAGCAGGACCGAATGTCAGGTAAAAAATTGACAATTCCTATATACAATGAAACTGTAGGTCCTGTAAATTTATCTTTGGTCTGGCAGCTTTTCCTTATTTGCCTGACCGAATGTCCTGCAAGACCTTTAAACTATTCGATTTGTCTGCATTATGCAAGTTTCGCTTCTTTTCAACTTATCATAGTAGTCATATAATGCTTTTTATATCAATTTACCTAATATTAAACGTAAAAGTTTTATTATAGCCTTGAAACAGGGACATACATCATGTACATTTATACAATGTACAACTGAATAAAATATGAAGACCTAGTATGCAATTTATTGAGGAAATAAGCAAAGAAATTCCATAAATGTCCGGTGATAATGAGATTCCAGCCTTGAGACTTGTTTCTGGATTCAGCCAACACATATTTTTAATACTTTATATACCAACCTCTTCTTGTGCCTGTTTTCTTTGGAAATGATATCGTACTATCATGATTATTTTGCAGAATTTCATTGATGTTGAATGGAATGTACTTTCCATATTTTGCCTCGATTGGTGTCGCCACTGCATTATCAGGGTTTAGTTATGTGACATCATGGTATTGGACATTCATGCACAAGGAACAATGCATGCGTGAAATGCCACTTTAACTGGGAGTTACCCAAAGGTGCAGCAGCAACACCAATCGGGGAAAAGCAAAAAAGCAAAGAGGTGAATTCCATGGTTAAACAGTTCAGTTGAAATTTGTCCCTTTTCCCTTACTGCATGATATATTAACGAGCATGACGAGTAGGTTTAACAAACTGTTAAATCCATTGTTTAAGAAGGAAAGTTAATCTTAGACATTACATGGCAATAGAATGCAAAGAAACAACATGAACAAAACACAAATAGATAACATTAATCTAGTATACTACATGTATATTTGTTCGAGGCAAATAAATAAAAAACTTAAGTTTAATGCTTGAATATTTGGCTTTTTTAGACCCTAAAAAGGGAATTTTTGGAAACAATATAATCCTTAGAGGTTGCAGTTACATACATTTATAAATTTTATACATACATCAAAATACAATGAATAATTACAACTTTAGGTAGATCGACACTAATACATGGCGCATTCGATTGGCGCATTTGAGTTACACGAGTCAGATGCGGAATTGACTTGATTTTCAAGCTGGAATTGCCTTATTTGGCCTTTTCATTGTGACGTCATAGAAGATTTGACATACACCTTCCCGCGAATTAGCTCCCTTTTCCCGTAAATATTGTCTATTTCGTAAACTATATAAAATAACTCTCTTAAACGAACGGTGACATGTAGATTTTTTCAGCGTAACAGATAGCTTAGGGTGTATGTCTTTAAAATCTATCTGATATTTATATTATGTGAAAGATAAATAATAAGCATGTTCTCACAGTTCCCTATATATTCTTTGTAAATACTGTTGAAAAATACTGAATTATGCCTGATTTCCAAAGCCGGATAACAGGAAAAGATGATGGGTGACATATCATTTTTATTGTATTTTTTTTTGACATATAGGTTAAGACCTACAAAATATCGTAAAAGAAAAAAATTCGGTCTGATATTTTTATTAGGATCGAACTACCTTAAATAGGTCCAAATATATAAACACAAGAAAAAGGACTTTAAAAAATATTTTATTTCATTTAAATATATTGCAACTTCATAAGATCCAGAATTAACACCAAGTTATACATAACATATTCTAGACCAAATTGAAATGATACTGGAAAACACAAAGCGGAGAAGTAATGGGAGGCATAACCTATCTGAGCATGTTATATTTCAGAAAATAGCCGACATGGGTTACTTAAGGGATGTTTATGTTGATGATTTCTAGCTTGAAATCTATGTTGATAAAGCATTGTAGACTAAATGAAACGTTAAAAAGAAATATAAAGGTCTGTGTGCTTTTAACTGAGATAAAAGACATTAAAAAAATTGGCTGGAAATGGATTTCTCTATATTTGTTCTTAGTTTAACATTAGTCATGTTAGTAATATTTTTTGGCCTAAAAGCTAGGACGCTATATCACGGAGTTTATGAAAACTCGTCAGGTGTCTTAATTTGATGTATAGAAAATATTCATAAAATAAAATGTGCATTTTTTTAAAGCCATTGTCATTGAACTGGAGAAAATCAGAGGAGTTCCGAAATCTGACACAAATTAAAAATATGATACGTTGGCCACCTTAATGATAATGTCATAAAGTTGTATGCTCTTTCCTTATTTATCTGTGCATCTTTATGAACTACATCAAAACCATGTTTTATGCATGGCCATATTGTTTTTCATGCCAATTTTATCCTACCATAAATGACATGTATTAGTTTATAGGTGGCACATTTATATCTTCTAATATATTATCTTTTGAATACCGTATATGGCACCTGTCCATGCATGTTGTGATCATGACAACAAGGGTGCAGGAAAATATGTATAGAATCTGGTTGCATAGAAAGTCTACAAACATGGAGTGCTATTAGCGATATCTGACAGCTAAGCACAATGATTAAAGAATCCCAGGGAGGAGATTTGCACTATTGTCTGTGGCTCTACACACAAGGGAAATAAGGACACGTCTTGATTGACCATAAAGTATTTGTTTGTTTGTTTGTGACAAATTCAGGTATATAGTTAACATGGGTTTGGCTGTCTATTATAAAATGAATATTCTGAAATAGTTTCCAAACTGAACAGTTATTTTTTTTCAGGAATGATGCCAAAATGATAAGAAGACTTGTTGACGTCTGATATTGATGAACCTCTATGATAGTCTTTGTATATTATTTGTGCACCTTTAATTACATAAAAAATGGGTGCCATCTGATATATATGGATATGTCTTATTTATCTTCAAGACCTTGCAATGGAATTGAGAAATCGATTTGAGGACACATGATTGCATACAAGACAGTGAAGTTCTCAGAGGGAAACTTTAATTCAACTTAAATGACTTATTTGAATAGTAAGTATTATTATTTAATAAAGGAAGAGATAAGGAAATATTAATAATAAAATAAAAATCTTTATTTTTTGCCGCTTAAGATAATTGTCTTTAAAATGACAAAATGTTCCACATATTTCGATTAAAATATAAAGTCAAATTCGCCAATCTGCCCCGAATTTTGAGAAAAAAGGACGAGAATCTAGGACATATTTCATTAATCTCCATTTTCTATCCAATGACCCATTATTTATTGCTTAGAAAAACATGTGAATTTTTTTTTTAGATTGGTTCCTTTTTGGCACATTCACATCCTGATTGTTAATGGGTATACCCCAGATCCCTGTATTTTTCATATCAAATGTAAGTTACTGATATGTAGATCCAGAGTTTGTTACCGGACTGACTAACACAGACTTTGACTAAACCGGGCTTTTCACTGTGACGGGTGCCACACATGAAGCAGATCATGCTTACCCTTCTGGTGCACCTGAAGCCTCGGTTTTTTAGGGGTTCACACTGCAATGTTTTAGTCTTGTTCATTTGTTTTGTCTTAATCATACTGTCTCAATTCATGTTGCCGTGAATTGCCGTGATTTTGGATTTATGATTTTAGAATTTCCCCTTTCCTCGTTCTTGCTTCGGTATTGGTCTGCCAATGTATCCCCCTGTTTCAGGTCAGCTATTTACAGAAAAGGGACAATACATCTTGACGCAGATTTTCTGAGTTTCTTCATAATTGCAGGGCAGATAGATCTTGCCATGCTGATAATCTTTACCTCATGCCAGTTTTTTTTTATATACGAGTCTTGTAGTTTTTTTCCAAAAAACAGCAATGAGAAACATCTGTCGGTTATCTCCCTGTACCAAGTAAGTTTTGTAGGGTTCAAAGTGGAGATTATTTTAATTAGCATATCAATAGCTTCTTTTGTATTTAATTTAAAATTATCTCCACTTATCTTCATATATAACTAGCTTGGTACAGGGAGATAACCAACCGATGTTTCTGTATTTATCCCTCTATGTTCTATTTTTAGGAATGGCGGCCATATTGTTTGATCTTCAGACTAATGGGACACAATTTAGTATTGGTATATGCTGGCAATTGCAGTGATAAAGCCCAAGTTTAGTTACAATTGGTCCCGCCGTTTCAGAGGAGATTAGTGAAATTGTCAACAGAACGCAAAGTGATGGAAATTAAAGCTCACATGGCCTTATTGGCTAGGTGAACTAAAAAGTTGAGAAGTTGAGCAGATTCTCCAGACCGGACAACTGATGATTTTTTCTGTCTTTACAGGGATTTCACACTAGTAACTTATTCTTGCATGTGATGGATGTTTTTGTACACTTTGACTGTGTTCTGGTTTTTGCTTTTGTTGTATCTTTTTTCTACATTAATTGTAGCCTTTTATTGCCACCGCTGCAATTTACAAATTTTTGAAGTAACACATTGTTTTGTTGCTTTTTCGCAATTGTTTAGTCGTCTTTGGAAATTAAAAAACTTGCATGGTAGCTTAAAGTAGAGCGAGTTGCGGTTCCTAGTTAATAACAGGAAAACTGTTATAGATGTAAAAATTGAGCTTTTCCAAGTGTAGTAGGATAGGACTGCATCAGCCTAAGGGGCACATCATTGCATGTGCTTGTGGACACATCAATTAATTAAGTTGCTTGTTGACACAAAGCCAATGCGGATTAGTAAGCTTCTATTATACATGTAAGGAACCAAATTCCATGAAAATGTTTGGTTCCATGAAAATGTAATGATCCCAATTTGTATTTATGTCCTGGCATGAAATGTGCGTAAACATTTGTACTCCTTTAATCACGAACGGTAAATTATGACATCATTATGGCAATCCAAATAATAGATGCGACTCAGTTTAATAATGTAATTGTCAGTATTTTGGTATTTATGGTTCCATTTCTGTGTAATTTAAAAGGATATGATCCTTGAAATTTATTGTCTGTTGAATAGGTTTTAAAATTTTTTCTTCTTCTGCAGGTGCATCTGTATATCTATATTGTATTTACTCCAACAAATTGTTTGTATCTGACTCATATTTATTTGAAATAAGGGGTGTGTGGGGTTTTGTCATTTTTGTTTTGTTTTCAAGATTTTTTGGACGTCACTTACTGGTAAATTCAATTTTGATGTTAATTTATGAATGAATCGGAGCTTAATTTCAAAGATATCTAAACATAAAATCAAGTTTTTTGTAAATTTTCAAGCTGTTGGTTATAAAATGATAACTAGAGAATGTGTCTATAAGACACGGATGCCCCCGCCGACAAATTTTTCATAATAGATAGCCAAAGTCAATCGGGCATAAATTAGTTCCCCGTCGCTGAAACATGAAGAATTACCTTTACAGATGATTGTTCAATAAACTTTTGTTGAATAATGGAAAGTAAAAAAAATACCATACTAAAGGTTTTAAACATTAAATATTGGTCAAGTTATAAAATTATCCATGAATTATGAAGTATTCACCAATTAAACATCTAGCTGTTTGAAATGGGTCTAATGCAAAAATTTAACAAAGTCATTCAAGCAGAATATAAACCAAAAGTCACTAAAGCAAAAAAAGTAGGTCAAATTGGCCTTGATTTGGATACTACTCATCAAGTTGATTTATTTTGATGCAACAACATTGGGATAGCATGTTAAGTCCATGAGAAACAGACTTAAATGCAAAATTTAACCAAAGTCATTCAAGCGTAAAATATATTGGGNAGTACTCATCAAGGCAATTAATTTGATGAAACATCATATTGTTATAATGCGTAGTTGTTCAGTAATGGACTTTAACGCAAAATTAAACCGAAGTCACTAAAGCATAAAATGTAAGTCATGGATCCCTTATTGTTGGTGAATCTGTTAGTACTAATCAAGGTGCATGTACTGATGTAATATTATCAAAATACCACAAGAGGTTGCCAATATATGGACCTAAACACAAAACTTAACATCGGGACGTACGGAGAAGGGTAAATCTATATGCCCCTTCCACTTCGTGGCGGGGCATAAAAAGGGCAGATAATTCCAGAAATTTTTTTTTGACAGATGTGGTAAAGACTTGTTTCACATTCATCATGTTTAAATTGTCTTATATATATGTATGCTTTTCTTGCGAAGTTCTTTGCTTGACTGACAAGTAGGTAGTTGTTTCACTAAGTCTCCCCTTTTTTTTCAATGGATATTCCCGATTCTGATGTGTGTGGCGTTGTGCAGGTATAGTCTTTTGTAATGAGAAATATCGGTCGGTTATCTCCCTGTGCCAAGTTAGTTTTATATGGGTAAACTGGAGATAATTTTAATTTCAATTTCAAATGATCAATATTTGATGATAAATGCAATGAGAAACATCTCCCTCTACCAAATTATGTCGTTCTATTATCTCCACTTTGAACCAAACAAACCACTTGGTAGATGGAGATGACCAACTGCTGTTTCTCATTGCATCAGCTCATTAAATATTGTACATTATGTCAGAACTTTTGATCACTTAAACTGCAATTGCTGAAGACTGAATAATATGAACACCTCTTTATACTGAAATGATAAAATTGGAAGTTACTGTTTAATCAAGTTCCTGCATATGCACATTTCCTCAACTTCTGTCTCTTTAGTGCAGTTAAAATCTCCTTAGCGCAGTTAAAATCAAAACATTTGGAAGTTCATAAACCAAAGGAACATTTAAAAGATGATTGAAACAAATAACCTAAGGGATCTAATTAGAAAAACCAAAATCCGGCTTGGGACAAATGTTGCTACCTTTCTGTAAAATCTTTTTGTAAATAACAAGCATGTATATATCTGGTATACATTCCAAAAAGGAGGAAAATAGTCTCTTATTTTTTAACATTTAATACAGTAAAACAAGTTGGTCTTTGTACTTTTCACTTCTAAATTGGCCTTTGTTCTTTCTCAGGCGATGGACCTGGAACATTCAAAAATTAAGTAACATACATTTCAAATTTTAAAATAAATGTGCCACGTTCTACCTTCTTAACCAATAAAATTGTTTTAAGCAGCGTTCTATACATAAATACCCAAATTGCAAAATAAACATTTCGCATGATTTAAAAGGAAGAATATCTGTTGCATTTGACATTATTATGTATTAGTAACTTTACCAAGATGAGGGCATTTGAAACTACATATAAACTTTCGAGTAAATAACAAAATACCGAGGTTACTGTGAATTTAGGTTATGCATATGCGCTTTTCGTCGACAACTTATGTCTCACCAGTGCAGGTAAAGTCGAAACATTTGGAAAACCATGAACCGAAATGTGTGTAAAAGCTGATAGAGAACAAATTACCAATAGGGCCTAAATAGGAAAGCCAAAATCAGCAAATGACAGGGCCATGCAAGAGGGAGATACTCCCTCTTGCATTCAGTAAAATGTTTAATTCTCTTATGATATGTGAAGTTTAAACTGGTTCTGGCCGGTTAAATCAGTTTTCTTATTCAACATATGTTGTATAAAGCCCCGTGATATTTCCTGCCCAATTTAATTGGAAAACATCGGTGTTTTATCATTTATCATTACAGTAAAAGATAACATCAATATGACCCGATAATGACCATATTTTATCCATTTTCGATAGTTAAATGTTAAATTTAAAAGTGGTCGGCAACTCTCGCAATTAAAATGCTTAATATTTAACTATCTCTAGTGGATAAAATATGGTTATAAACGGAATCTTGTTGTGTAATCTGTATCTATGAATACTGAATGGGAATTTATTAGAGACAAGACAAGATACCTTATTCGCATGCTTGTATCCGATATCACAATATGTTTGAAATCATATGATAATCAGTTAAGCAGAAATACTAGTAAACTAGCTTTATTTAGAGTACTTGCTGTCGAAAAGAAATTAAACCCTGACATTTTTCGATAGTAACTAATTATTTTTGAATCACCTCTTTTTTCTGCATTACTTATCTTTTTTTTTATTTCTGTGTCAAATAAAGCATCAAAATCATGTACATTCTAGTCAATACATAATACTCGTAGATGAAGAACAACAATAATAGCGTTGTTCCATTTTTTTATCGTGTATTTTGTAGAGACTTTCATCCATGTGTATTAATAATGTTCTTTCATTTATTTAATTAATTGTAAATGGATAATTGGACTTCGGGTTAAGCTTCTCAGATATCAAATTTGAGCTACAATCTTACTTTTAACAATCTGACGGCTGGCACATGCAAGAAGTCGTATTAAGTTCCATACATCCGATACATTGCATTCCACCACATATTTCCAGATCTGTAAAAGACGAAATTTCAAACTCGTTATTGTATTTTAATTAACATGTTATACTTTTGCAAAGGCCAAGTACCTCACATTTCTGTTTTTTCACAATTGTTTGTACCCCAATTTTACCTCATTTATTTAATCTAATTTATAATATAAAAAAAGAAAGTATATGTAGTAAATGCACATGAGATAAAGTCTCTAAAATACATGGCAGAACCAAGCAAAGGAACAACGCATTTATTGTTGTTCTTCATCTTGAAGTTGCCAAATATGTCTGGATCTGTTAAAGACGAAATTTCAAACAACTTATTGTACTTTTATGTCATGCTCATGAAACTCAACTGCGGTAAGCAAATTGGAAATATTGACTGTCAGATCTGTTCGCATACATGTCCCCATTGATGGGGTTTCAAAATTTGTCATATGCAATCCGGGTCACTGAATCAAATACATCGGCAAACGAATACCGAAGCAAAAATTATGACAAGTCGGAATTCCAAAATCAAAAATCCAAAATCACGGCAATTCATATCCACCACGAATTGAGACAGCATGACAACGACAAAACAAATAAAAAAAAATGAACAGGAATGCCAAAAAATTAATGCAATAGAAGTGTGAACCTAAATAAAAACTGAGATCTCATCAGGAGATCCGGAAGGCTTAGCATGGCCTGCTCCACACGTTGCACCCTTGGTCAATTCGGAAGTGTTTCATGATCACTTCAGTGTTTTGGTACTCATACTTTTTTCAATATTGACATTTTATATAGGAAAAAGAAGGGAAACGGGGAATGTGTCAAAGAGACAAAGATGATACTTATCTATACATATGCATGTATAAATAACTATCACGGCTTTGCTTATATTAGTACTACTTTGGACCGTGTCTGCAGCTGATTGGTTATTTAGTTGAGTCTCACCTAAGTGTTGGCATGTTTCCTTTGTAAATATTTTATCCTTCGAGAAAAATGTGGATATATCTTGTAGACTACATTTAATTTCTTTGCATGTACTTTTATCGATTTATTTTGAAAAATGTTTTTGCATATTGATAATTTATAAAAAGTTTTCTAGAGTATTCCGTAGTTTTAGATTCTGTGTTTTGGATTGTGTTTGTCGGCAATGTAAGTGTTTCCTGTTATCTTTTTTATTCTATTTTTACAATTACAAAAAATTGAGACGAAAAATTAAACATACTGTACAACAATGAATAACAATAAAATCTCGGAAAACAGAAAGTGCTTATGTAATCTTCATACATGATAGATTGAACATAATAATCAAGCTCTATGCAAAACAAACAACTGAGTCTGACCGACAGTTTTAGAAGAAATTGTGACGAAAAATTCCATTTACTGTATAACAGGAAGTGCTTAGCCAAAGAGCAATTGAATCCAACTAACGTTTCAGAAAAAAAATTATGAAGACAAATTCCATATACTGTACAACAAGGAAAACAATGAAGTCTCAGCAAGCAGAAAGTGCTTATTAGGTAAGCTTAAAACCCGTATACACAATTGATTGGACTATAAGGAAGCTTTGTGCAAAATACAATTGAATCCAACTTACAGTCTCAGGAGCCAATTTGGAAAAAAATCAATATGCTGTACAATAAAAACAATAAAGTCACAGCAAACAGGAAGTGCTTGCCACGTAAGACATTACGGTAATATTTGTTGACTAATCTGAGCGTTGAGAAACCTTTGTATGGGTCGTTGTTTTCTTCATTTAATTCAAGGTTAGAGGTTAAAATCACTCTGGTACTTCTATATATTGGCGATATATTTTCCCAAAGGATTCAGTGTTTAACAAAGCTCTGTACTAGCGGTGATATTTGTTGATCTAAAAGAATGAGCAACATTTGTTGAAGACTAACACATAATACCCACAAATCATTCCTGTTAAGTTTGGTTCAGTTTCCTTCAGTAGTTTCGGGCGATGTTATAAAGTAGGATCCGTTCAGGTGGCAATGTTTTGTAACATATCGGAGTGAAATGAAAAGCGTTGTTCCTTTGCTTGTATTTTACCATGTATTTGTAGAGACTTTGTCTCACGTGCATTTACTCCATATCCTTTTATTCACCATTTCAATGCATTACTACTGTTTTATTTGGTTAATGTTGCCCTATCTTTTCATAGAGAAAAATTAGATTGTGTTTGGCAATAGCTGTGATGAAAAATGATCTAATGTCCTTTGGCAAGGCGAGCAAACAAGGCTATAACGTGAGAGCAGTATTTTGCTCTTGCATTAATGTGATGAGATTTCTTCACTGTGTCAAATCGAGTACGGAAACGGTTGTTTGGTAACTACTTCCTGTTATTACAAAGAATTCAAAAACGCCTTTACCAAATATTTTGATTTATCCTGCAATGGTGGTATTAACTAGACGAATACGACCCTACGAATATTTTTTTTCGTATTCGTAGGGTAGACTGGTAACCGGTTCGCGATTTTGAAGGAAGAAAAGACAGGCGACTGGTTTGAAAACCGCGAATATTTTGACGTCACAGTGTAAATTCTCTTATGACGTCAGGGATTATACCAAAATGGCCGAAGTTGTTTACTTTCTTCCTGGTCCCGCTTCACAAAGAAAATGTATTTTCAAATAGGTTTGAATGATTGCAGGATAAAAACAATATACGTACATTGTCGGAAATATAAAATNAAACAGGCGAGAAATGCTCGGTAAACCTCGCATTTCTACCTGTTTCTAAAGCTCGTCAAATAAATTTTATATTTTCCGACAATGTACATATATTGTATATGTATGATAAACATATTGGTTAACTGCAGATCGAATATAGAGTGAAATTAAACAATTTTTTACATTCTGAAGTAAAGGAATACCCTCAAACTAAAAGTGAAAGGGTGCGTCTGCTATTTGTTTATTGATTTCATTGCACCAGACATGACACTTTCATTTTGATTTCTCTGTTGTTATTTTTTTAACAAGCAAATTAATGTAATAATTCTCTTATATTTGTGTGATTGAACATTAATATGTGTAAAATTCTGAATGAAAAATTATTCATATACATATTTTTAATTTCTTAAAAACAGGAAGTAGATACCAAACAACCATTGCCGTACCCGATTGGACACATTGTTCTTTCACTTCATAAAAACTTTCAAAACTGTGTCAACAGATTTTACGTTACGAATATACAAGATCTAAGAGTCCAACTTTATTGCAATTCTTTAATTGCTTCCTCATAACTCAGTGTTAAGTTTTCCGGGGAAGATATACGTCACATATATACTTATATTTCATGTCTAATGTACCTTACTACTAATAATACAAAGTTAACAGGTTTTAAACATATAGGCAAGATTTGATAATAAACCTGAATAACCATGAGGTCTACCAAATATACAATGTAAAATTTTACATAACAGCGATGCACCTACATAATATATAAAAAAAGTTTATATATTTCAAAAGACTTGCGCAACTCAATTGTGTGAGAAATGATCTTAAACGAGTTAACAAAACATAAGACTAACATTATAGCTCACACAAGAAATGTTTTCATAAATTATGTTTTTTTTTTAATTTAAGATAAACAGTAAATTTCAAATTTCAACAAACGACACTTTTAATTTTGCCGCTGTACCTACATACTAAAAACAAAAAATCCAAATCAAATGGTGAAAAAATATAGCTCACACAATAATAGGATCAGAACAATTGGTATTTGACCTTTAGGTTTTGTCAAGTTCATAGGTCAAGAACTATTGTCAAGTTCATAGGTCAAGGACTATTGTCAAGTGCATAGGTCGGGAACTATAACCCTTCTTCATAATAATTTTCGTCCGGTTCTATTTAATTGCATACCAAATAAAAGATAACGGATTGTATTACTTCCATATCAAGGTCGAAGGTCGAAAATAATGTTTCTTTTGTTTATTTATTTATTCAGAAAAGAAACTCAGTCGCAGAATACTGCGTAACAGGAGTATAAACATTATTCACGTAATAAACATAAATTTAAGTTACACATTGACAATACATATCTTAACGTAAATGAACATACAAAACATGACATAGATTACGTACAAAGCGTGACATAGATGACATACAAAAACATTACACGTATACACAAGTGGCTAAATTAGCATCTTTTGTAGTTTTTGGATGAAGAATGATAGCTTTATTAACACCCTAACATTACATAATTTCAGCATAGTATAAATTTTCTCTCTACTTGAGTACCTAGTAAAGCACGATGAAATCCATTTTTGTCTAATTTCTAAAACTAAGGGATTGTTACATTCACAGAGATAGTGATATTCATCTCCAAGACCAGTTCCACAAATCCTACAAACTCTTTCATCTCTCGGTATGTTCCTCCACCTCCAAATTTCTATATGAAATTGAATACTACAAACCCTCAGTTTACAAATGCTAGATCGATGACCCCCCTTTAAGATAAGAAGACAAGTTTCTAGTTCAAACTCACGTTTAACAAAACTACCCTCTAGACGAATTATTCATATGGGTAAACCATTTTTTAACAAACGTGACTGCTGAACTTTCATATATAACATAATTTTAAACCATATTTACGGATACAAAAATAGCCCCACAAAAACATAAAGGCATAAGATACATGGGCAATGGAATACAATGTTTACGAATGTTGTTATTTGAACTTGCGGTTGATAGTCAAGGTCATACTTCAATGACAATATTATGTAACACTTTTTCAAATTGTTATATCTAATTAAGATGACCTGTTTAATGCAGCAGTTTTGTTTAACAGTAGTGTTGTTCTGTATTTAAATAAATGAAAGCAGTATTTTCATAAATAAATTGGTAAAAACTGTATTTTTGGTACCAATTAATCCCAACAAACAGGTATAGAATATGAAATATTTTTTTTAAATAGATCGTTTACGATCTGATCTGTGAGTTTAAGCGAAAAATTAAATTATTCGCCGTGCTTTTAACAGTGATATTGTACAAAGTTTCCGGATATAACATTATTTACGGGAAAGGGTGCTTTTTCGCGGCCAAGTGGACGAAAAGTGACGTTTCAGATCTGTCACAAAGGCAAAAGTTGTCAAATTTCTGTTCAGGTCCGAATTCAAACCTTACCCGTGTCACAGCTGAAAAGCATTTCCCTGATTTGACAGAAAAATGGGCGGTTGAGATCACAGAAAAACTAGTGGAGATAATTTTCTGAGATGTCACCGCCAGGTGGCGCTATACAACTTTGAGAAAATTAGATCTTGACGACCCTTGGTATTTGCTCGTTTTTGTCCTAATAAATAACTGAAACTAAATAAGCTTATGCTTTTAAATGAAACTTCAGGTCATTAAGTGGATGACTGGTACACTCTGATCTTCTATCTGACCGAAATCTTTCCATAAATTTAATAATTACATGAGCCTTATGAAAGACAAAATGTCGGCGAGCGACTCTTGTTTACATTTTTTGTGGTCGGAACGAAGAGACACAGTTTTTTTCCCCTAATGAATATTCATATCGACTGGTATTTTCGTGTTCAGAGAGTCATGGAGAAGAGTTCTTGAAAATTTCATACAGTTACCAGATGCCGTTATTTATAAACAACCAACTTTCTGGAAGCATCTCCGAGGTAGGACAGAATTTCGCCGACGGCGCATTTTCCCATATTTTACACCTTAATTCTTATGCTTATAGTACAATTATTGTTCTTCAAGTATTGTTTCAATAAATAGAGGTAAAATTATGTATATCTGGTTAAAAAGACGCCAAATTTATTAAATTATAGCCCCGTCTGTTGCCTCAAAGTCAAAGGTCGCAGTGGCAACTTTCGTGAAGTCAAGAGTCAAACCTCTAATTCTTCAACACATGTAAATAATAGAAAATTTCAAAAAGCCAGATATCTTCATTTATACTTTGTGACTTGTCACTAGGTCTAGAGACAGACTGATTCCATAGTTTGATTCCAACATGGTTTTTTTGGGGGGAACGGACAATTCGTTTGATTATGTTTCAAGAACAACTTTGCATGTTTCTTTGACTTACCTGCTTTTTTTATGTTTTGATGTAATTTTTATGCATTCCATTGCATACTTTACTAGATATGTCTTATTTCATGCTATTTGAGCTTGTAGATTATATGAAAAAATAAAAAAAAATATTTTCAACCACTAAGGCATGCTGTACATGGGTTGCATTTCTTTGCGGGATTCTCATCATTATACTTGTAGATCTGTATTGTCACAATTAAATATATAGTCATGTCAAACATAGAGACATTCCGAACGCACCGTGTGTATGTTAAATAATGAGTTCCGTTTCCCTATTTCACCTTGCTCAAAATTCGTAATAAATACGTTTTTGGATGTCCAGATATAAGTGTTCGGAATGAGTTCGCCGACCACCGTATTTGACTCTAATTTTATACTCCTATGGGGCATATGCAAAACGCTTTTTATCACGGAGACGCTTGAATAAACAATGGTGAGAAACAACGTGGAAAGTGAACACATTTTATCATCGACTGCGATTTTAAGATGTGGATGAATCGAGTCAAAAGAGGGGCATAAACACGAGGATGAGGCATACTTAAGAAAAAGGTAGCCCAAAACCAACGACATATAAATTGTCAAAGTGACGTTTCGGGGCCAGGTAATGTCACATTTTCACCAGGGATAACAGCAGTTTAATTATTTTGATAGAACACATGCTAGTAATTTGCATTGAACAGATCACATCAGTCAAAGTCAAAAGTCAAAAAGCTTTATTTAAATTCGAAAAAAAAAGATAAAACAGCACATCATAAGCTCCAAGGATATTTTTAAATCGACTAAAGAACAAATAACAGACATAATTTAAGACACACACAAAAACACATTTTACATACATTTACATTTCTCAACAGTTAAGACATAATATATAGAATTGCTATTTTTAAGGGTTGTACTCACTGGCACATATTTCATAAACATATCTCTCTCTCTCTCTCTCTCTCTCTCTCTCTCTCTCTCTCTCTCTTTAATATGAAATAAGTGTATGTGGTACAGTGTGAGAACCGGTGTCCGCGCATCCGGTGTTTCTGCGCACCACCGACCTTTAGATGTTAAAGCCACATTTTTGAAAACACAAAATGTTGTGTCAACAAGTTTACAACTTTAAATTACTATATTTGAAGAAAAGCAAAAAATTTACAAATTTTGGCGGAAAAATACGTTATTTACTTCAAAAGGCTAAAAACAGCTAACTGTATAACCCTACTTGTATTCCGAACTCCCCTTTTCAAGTTATTTTGTAATTTCAATATTAAATCAACGAAATAATAAGTTTCCTTTTTCACATGGTTCCTTTTGTAAAATCTTTCTTTTTAACATTCCCATGGTGGGTTTTCTAGGTCATACGCGGACACACCGACCAAAACAATGGTTACGCAAAATTTGGTCAAGCTGTATTAAGGACCCCATATCAGATCGTACAGACCAATTTTCTAAACCTTAATTCAATTTTTCAAAAGCGTTATACTCAAGCATTTAAAGCAGATATTTGCCATTAAGTTGTCCACTTTAAAACTTTGTAAATCTAATGAATTAGTCTTAGATGCGCGGACACACCGGCCTGCTCTGTACTTGTAATATGTGGGGGGGGGGGGGGGGGNGCTTGGGTCATAACATACTCCAAAATGGGATCGGATTATTAACATCTTTTAAGTTCAAAACAAACAACTTTTGTTTAGGAAGTTATCTCATTGCGTTTCTGTTTCTGAGATTGATCCTAGATAAAATGCCAGTTACATTGTATACTGGGATTAATCTTTTAAGTCGTGCAAAAGAGAGAAAAAACTTCCTAAACAAGTTCTTTATATTGATCTATTAAACTGCACATTTACATGCAACTCCTTCCATCGTAGTTTTGTCCTTAGCCTGATTATTTGAGTTTGTTTGGTTTTATGCATTTTTGAGCATTTTTTTTTGAGTGGTCCGTAGGTGATTGGCTACTAGGCTCAAATCCCTACCCCTTTTGATTTCACCCTACTTTTCCAGTGGCAGTCAGAATTTCCCATCCCATCACCCTTTACATACCCCAAAGTGATTATTTATTAACAAACTTGTTCTCGTCTTGATACAACTGAAATATTACTCAGTAGACGTTAAACAATATTCAATCAATCAATCAATCTATATTTGGGTTCAAGTTAATTGAAGTTAAGATATCCTTTCATGGACTTTCTCGATCCTACCTACTAAAACCAAACATAAACTTTGTACATGTAACTCATAGAGGCAGACTCAAATACAAAATATCAGATGAATAATCATGATAATTGCAACGTACGGTTTAGAAAAAAAGTGCGGAAAACTGATGCGGGACTGAGAGACTGATTGACAGAGCGCACAACTTTCGTCCCTTTCGGGTTTACTGGAAGGAACTAATAACTTTTATATATTTACAATTTAGTGTATCTACAGCTGTATCAACCTATCTATCTGTATGTTGACAAAAGTTATTTGGTCATTCTAACGTCCCCAGTTTTTTCTCAGTTGCACAAAATTAAATGGCTCAGCATTCATATAAACTAATTTATGAGTGCATCTAACAACCTATTTATCTCTATATTGACAAGATTTCTGAAGTTATTTGGTCATTCTAANCCCCCCCCCCCGCTCCAATAACCCTTTTTTCAGTCAACATAAACCAGAAAGTCTATATCTCTATTATGTCTTTTACCCATTTTAACACTGTGATCTGACTTCAACATTTCCGAGAGAAAAAAATATTGTGACTTGAAACCAAAAAGTTGACGCTGTCAAGTCCCAATTTTGACTGGCGTGAAATGATGATCGTCCATAAATAAATGTACCCGACATTGATATATGTGTTTGAGCAACATTTGTTCATTGTGATAATGTAAGTTTTTTTCCAAAAGTGTTAAGGGAATGTAAAAAAATATGCAAAAGTGTAAACGAAACATGCACGATTGTAAATCACGAACACGATATCAAAAGATACCAAGAAAATTCACAGTTCGGTCTAACGATAAGCACGTTTTCATATCTCCTCACCAAATTTTTGTCCAAGTAAAGAATTTAATCTCATTTTGGGGCAGTAACAAAACATTTGTTGGTCATTGTTTACATGTAACACGTTTATTTATTTATTTTTTTTGACAAACATCTGAATGATCAATAAAGCGTCTGAGGTATACCCCATAGGGTACAAGTAAAAGACGGAATCGGACACGGNATTATTTTCATTATATTTGAATGAAGATGGATTTATTTAACGTAACTACACAACAGTTTAATGTAAATATCAGCTCTACACATTGATTGCATAATTTGCTATAAATATCGATTTTAACGGAATGTTCATCTCACACAGAAACGTACAACTGTTGATTATAGTTATATTTACAAATTTCAACAAAGTATTTAAAGTTCCGTCTAAAAAAGGGAGATAAACAACCGTAATTCAGTTGCATAATTCGTATAAATATAGAATGTACGGCAAGCAATTAGTGACATTTAAATACATCCAGATATAATTATGGAACACATATTCCGTGAGTTACAGCAATTCAACTGTATTCTCCCGTGACTATACCGGAACTCGATGTTTGATATTACACAGACACACGTCATATTTGTGTTTATTTATGCAAATTATTGTGTATTTAAATAGGTTGACATTTTACTCATAATTATGGTAGCATATAAAGTAGACTATAAATTCGCATTATTTCGGACACATAACTTATGATTGTTAATTATTGTATTTTTCAGGTTTTTACCAATTTGTTCACCGGCCAATTAAAATAGTTGATCCACACTGGGTTTTTATTTTGAATTGGGCCGACGAACTAGGTTAAGCTCGCTGAGTCCGGCTCAGTACAGTAAAAACACTTATGTTTGTTACTGTTCCCGAACAGTATAAACACTAGAACCAGCCTGAGTTCCAGACCTCTTTTGGACTACTGGTAGCACCGTTACTGCTGCAGGCAACACAGTTACAGGATAATGTTTCTTCCTGTTCCCGGACAGAAGACAACACAGTCACAGAACTACGGTAACACCGTTCCTGTTCCAGGCGACAAAGCTACAACTGGATTAAACGACGTTCATCATGAGTGTAAATCCCACTGATATGCCCGAGGAAGCAATTTCAGCAGTTCCGGACACTTACAGAGAAAGGGCAAGAACAGTATTAACAAACATGTAACAAACATTGTTAAGACATAGAATATTTATGGACCATGCTTGAAGCCCTGCTCCAAGAAGCAGACGATCCTCCCACTGACGTACTGGACCAGCTAAACCTTGGTCAAAAAATTGCACAAGCAAACGCCAGGTACCAGAAACAACTTAGGGCTTATAAGGACTTCCTGAAATCATGCAGGACTGAAGACAGCAAGCATGACTTTGAAGCCTGTGCAACAGTGTCAAGCTTCTGGCAACAAAGGGTAGACAACGCCCTGTGTAATCTACAGGAAACAAGCCAGGCTCTGACACCTAAGAAAACACCGAAGGCACCTAGTAGCAGCTCATCGTCCCACAATAGTAAATACAAATCACAACATGCACAAGGTGGGACGTCTACATGTACAGACAGGAAATGTCAGTAAATAGACAAATACAACATTTTCCACAAAAAAATTGCATAGTGCACATTCGCCCACAGTCACCAACTTTCCTGTTTGCCCAGGGTCGGTTCACCCACATTCTGGTTCACACGGTGTCAATTCTCCCACAATATATGGTATTATTATTTGGCAAACTATTTTTCAACACATTTAAGTGTACCGAGTACAGCACGGGGTAGGGGCTACCCTTTTCTGTTGTGAAAAGGTTACACATCATTGATCCGACAGTTATTGGTCCGACAGCCATTTGGTCTGACAGCTCATTAATCCGACAACCCATCATTCCGACAACCCATTTGTCTGACAATTATTAGTCCGACAGTTATTAATCCGACAGCTCATTATTCATACATACTTTTATATTTTGCAAAAAATATTTATTCTGGTTTTATTGTCAAAATGAAAAAAAAAATTCTGCACAAAGAATGAAATAAAAAGGAGTAAATGCACATGGCACAAAGTCTCTACAAATTCATGCTAACCCTAACCCTAACCCATGGTAAAAACAAAGCTTTTATTGTTGAAGTCATCACGAAGCCTTGGTAATANCTCATCGAGACGATTCAAGACGATCCCTGGTACTGGTTTGGCGGGAAGTTATGTTCTGTATTAGTTCCCTACCGTCTGTCCATACGTCCGCCAGTCTGTCTTTCTGTCAGTTCCGCATCGGGAAAGACTTTACTTATAAATGAAAATGCCTGGTACGTTGACATACATGTATTCTAATAGATATGCGACGTATACACGATTTGTTTCTAGTTTGAAAGTTTATGGGTTATGAGTTTTTTTTAAGTAAAATTACGCCATGGTTCAATAATTTGCTTTTTTAAGTTGAAGGTTCTCTTCTTTTCTCTCAGTTTCTTTGGTTTTCAAAGCCTTTCAGATTTCATCGAAAATTATCCAATACATTTGTGCCCTGCTAAGATCATGTATAAGTTGGAAAGTTACAACTATCCTTAGCCCAAAAACTTCGGTGATTTTTCCTTTGGCTGTTGTTATTTTTTATTTGTTGAAAAGGGGGGGGGCAAAATTGTCGATTATACATCCCATTGTGGATATGGCCTTGTATTATCACAATGGATCGGTTTTGACTTCAAATTTTTACTAGCCCTTGACTGATTTTACTAGTCTTGGGCATAGGGCTAGTGGCTAAAGGCACAGACTGCGGATTTTTTCCCTTCAAACTTCCTGTCTATAATTTCATGTGTAAGGGAACTGTAACTAAAAAAGTTGTGAACTTCTGAACGGCGAAAGTTACTGTAAATTGAGTTTCTGCAGATTGGCATTTTAAATACTAATGAATTATAAACTCAAAGATTAGATACATAGAATACCAATTTCGAAAGATGTATAAAAGTTGAAGAAATAGAGCTTCTTTTCTTTCTTGAAAAATGTTATTGTACAAATGTAAGTTCCAAACTAACATGACTAAGGACTACTGGGCTTGTGGATACATCTCATGTACTAACAGTTTACCAGGAGAGACATCCAGTTGTAATGAAATAGATATGTGTGTATATAAGAATAGAATATAGAGTAATAGAATAGTCTACTTTTTCGCATGCTATTCCTACTTTCACTTTAAGACCGCCAGACTTAACTCCACATTTATAATATTTTGGATAATACATATTGTCTAAATATTGTATATCATCTATTAATTGAATTATCCCGTCATGATAAAGAATCATATATTTTTGATCAGTTAAGCAAATAAACAAGATGAATATGACCTTATATTAAGTTACAACAAACGCGTATTCTGGTCTGGGACCGTGCAGTAGTCCAAAGGTTCATTGGGTCGAAGGTCCGTTGGTCCGAAGGTCCAACAGTCCGGTCAATTTTCGGCTACAGTTAAGAAATACAGGCAAAATTTGATCACATTTGAACAATTCAAACGGTTTTTAAGCGCAGATCGGGGGCATATTGTTTTTGTCCTGTCTCTCTGTCTGTCCGCAATTTTAACCTGGCTGATAACTTTTAAACAAGATGTGATAGGACATTCATAGTTGGCCTGTATATTGATAATTTAAAGGTGAACACCATTATGCAAATTCCATTAAGGTCAGATCAAAGGTCAAGGTCACAGAGGTCAAAAGGTCAAAATCTAGATTTTGCTTTTAGCTCTTTAATTATAATTGCAAGAGGCTTGTTATTTTATATGTGGATAGATCTAATTGAGTAAAGCCTCAGTTTAGTACAAACGTCTACTTAACCTTAATTTCTTGTGATTGCAATTTTAGTATATACATGGTTGCTGTCGGGGGCATAGTTTTTCACAAACGCATCTTGTCATTTATCGGATTTTGATGGTGTTTCTTTCAGTGTGTTCCTGAGAAAATTTCCAATTTGTAGTATGCCAACGCATTTTACGTCTCATGTACCTTTCATGAGATAAATGGGGTCCAAAAGGGGCGATTCTCCAAAATTTGGATTTTGTTATTTTTAGTCCGATTTTTATGCAGTTTTTTGCAATGGATTCCTTAAAACATAACGCTGAACCATCAGATTTTTTAT
>MJUU01036184.1:78410-114614 GCA_002080025.1 Modiolus philippinarum | reverse complement strand
GATGGGATTTTTTTGTTGTTGAACGCTTTCAAATGTATGTATGGATTTGGTATAGCTCTTAATGTTTCCGAGCTATAAGGGTTTAAAGGGTGCATAATAGTAATTTTTTAAAATTTTTATTTTTCTTTGGATTTCATAACACAAGACATACATTAGATGAATGTAGAGGATTCAAGTCCAAATCAATTGAGGAGCGGAGAGAGATCATCAAACAAAACAACCTATGTTTTAGGTGCTGCGCCTCTACAACTCACAGAAGCAGAGACTGCAAGGCGAAGATTTCCTGCAGAAATTGCGGAAGCAAGCAACACATCACTGCCTTACACATAGTCAGGAAGGCAGTTGGCCCCGTACAACATCACGGCGGGGAGACAGTACAACATAACGGTGGGGAGGCAAGTTATGCAAGCAGTACTCACAGAACAGTTATTTCGTCTTGCACAGAAATCTGTGGAAATAACAAATGCAAATCATGTGCCAAGATCATCCCTGTCAGAGTGCATCATAGGGACAACTCCAACAAGACTGTTGTAATGAATGCAGTTCTTGATGACCAAAGTAACAGGTCCCTGGCATCACCAGAGTTTTCTTTATTCTTCAACATTGAAGACGAACCAGAAAATTATACCCTGACCACTTGTTCAGGTCGTATTGCCACCAGTGGCAGAAGAGCCAAAGGATTTGTAGTCCAATCTTTACATGGACATAAGGAATTAGAACTGACAGTTTTTGGTAGAATGTGATTATATTCCAAACAGCAGAGACGAAATCCCGTCACCAGATTCTGCCAAACACTCTCCACATATGAAAGATATAGCTGGGAGAATCCCGCAAATCAAAGACAGCAGGAAGATAATGCTGCTCATAGGAAGAAACCTTCCCGAAAGCCATCATGTCCTAGACTATAGATATGGACCACCTGGATCACTTTTGGCCAAGAAATTAAGACTGGGCTGGGTTGTCATTGGAGAAATTTGTCTGGACTATCAACATGCAACTCCAGACTTATCTGTGAAGAAAACATTTGTCTTACCATCTAGCCAACCTATGACAATAAGACCATGTGTGAAAGTAAAATTTGTGTACGGGAACCAGATCCCGCTTGTTTCAATACTGCAACCAAAACAGTAGACATACCAGAATATGATATCTTTGCTAAGACAAAAGATTACGAAAAACCAGGAATGTCGTATTAAGACAAAACATTTATGAAACAAATGGACAACCAGTTTGTAAGAGACTCCACAGGCAGTTTCGGACACCAAGACAACGAATTCCAAACAACAGGCAACAAGCTGTTAAAAGAGCAGAATTCCTCGAAAACAGTCTGAGGAGGAACGCTCCCAAAAGAGAACATTTTATAAAATTCATGTCAAAGATATTAGACTACAACCATACGGAAGTTGTTCCGCCATTGCAAGAACAAGAAGAATGTTGGTATTTACCGTTGTTTGGAGTATACCATCCCAAAAAACCTCAGCAGATCAGGGGTGTGTTCGATTCCTCCGCAAAGTTTGACGGAGTATCCCTAAACATTGTTTTGATGTCTGGTCCAGACCTATCAAACAGCTTACCGGGAGTCCTGATACGTTTCAGGAGAGAGATGGTTGCTGTTACTGCTGATGTTCAGCACATGTTTCACTGCTTCGTAGTGAGAGAAGATCACAGAAACTACTTAAGATTCCTGTGGTATAAGGACAATGATATTGATAAGGGATTGATAGAGTACCGAATGGGGGTTCATGTCTTCGGCAACAGTCCATCCCCAGCAGTAGCAACGTTAGGGCTACGTAAGACAGTACAGGCCGAAGAGCCAGAGTACCGCAAAGATGTTACAAATTTTGTGACTAAAGATTTGTATGTTGATGATGGATTAACTTCGTTCCCAACAGCAGAAGAAGCCGTCAAAGTTGTCAAAGACACACAAGCAGTTTTGAAGAAGTACGGAAATCTCCGTTTGCATAAGTTTGCATCCAACAGTGCTGAAGTTATGTCTGCATTTCCAACGAGTGATTTAGCTACAAACTTGAAAGATTTAGATCTTGAAGCCAACAATAAACCACTCCAGCGTAGCCTTGGATTAATATGGGATGTCAACACAGACATGTTCCTATTCCAGCTATCGCTGGACACGAAACCTATAACAAGACGTGGTGTATTATCTACGATAAACAGCATTTATGATCCACTTGGATTCTTACCCCAGGTGATTATCAAAGGGAAGCTGATTCTAAGGGAGCTGACTTCAGCAACAGTTGATTGGGACGAAGCAGTCCCGGATGATATCGCATTAAAATGGGAAACTTTGCGAAATAAACTGCAAGAACTAGAAACATTACATGATAGTGAGATTCGTCCTCATGATTCTCCAGAGATTTCTGTTGCCAAAACACTCTCAACACCAGATAATCCTAGCATAGGGACTGGAATATTCCAGGACTTCTCAGCCTGAAGTGCCCTAATACGTGGAATTGCATTCCTGAATCATTCATCCCGTCTACGTCTGTTCTACGGGAGTTCAAGTTTGAACCTGACAACACTTCACTTCAAGGAGCAGAAGATTTCAACATATCATCAACGTCAAGTTTATGAAGAAAATATAGACTGTATACGTCACAAGAAACCTATTAGCAAAGGTTCAACAGCTAATCTCAATCCACTTTTGGATGAAAAAGGAGAAACTCCTCCAGATACTTCTCCGGATATTACTGTTACAAGAATATCTACAAGTACAAAAAATTCCTTCGCAGGAAGTGGAAGACTCCAGCACATCTCAACTTGGATAACACTGTATTCTGTTTTACCGTATTCATCGTTCATCTGTGAATTCAAGATCAGTTAACGATCACCGAGATAATTCTTCTGGTGGAAGATTGTATATAAATTGTGAATAATTATATTCAGGAATATTATGAATAGAATAAAATAAATTTCTTTATAATAATAGTGATATCAAGTAGATATCAGACGGGGAGTGTATTGTTACAATGAAATGTATAGTCATGTCAAACATGGAGATATTCCGAACGCACCGTGTGTACGTTAAATAATCAGTTCCGTTTCCCTATTTCACCTTGCTCAAAATTCGTAATAAATACGTTTTTGGATGTCCAGATATAAGTGTTCGGAATTTAGTACCTAGTTCAATAACAGTGTAAGTCTTACATTATTATTTTCATTATATTTGGATGAAGATGGATTTATTTAACGTAACTACACAACAGTTAAATGTAAATATCAGCTCTACACATTGATTGCATAATTTGCTATAAATATCGATTTTTAACGGAATGTTCATCTCACACAGAAAAGTACAACTGTTGATTAAAGTTATATTTACAAGTTTCAACAAAGTATTTAAAGTTTTATGTATTATTTCCGTCTAAAAGAGGAAAATAAACAACCTTTATTCAGTTGCATAATTCGTATAAATATAGAATGTACGGCAAGCAATTAGTGACATTTAAATACATCCAGATATAATTATGGAACACATACATTTTGTATTCCGTGAGTTACAGCAATTCAACTGTATTCTTCCGTGACTATACCGGAACTCGATGTTTGATATTACACAGACACACGTCATATTTGTGTTTATTTATGCAAATTATTGTGTATTTCAATATGTTGACATTTTACTCATAATTATGGTAGCATAAGTAGACTATAAATTCTCATTATTTCGGACACATAACTTATGATTGTTAATTATTGTATTTTTCAGGTTTTTACCAATTTGCTCATCGGCTAATTAAGATAGTTGATCCACACTGGGTTTTTATTTTGAATTGGGCCAACGAACTAGGTTAAGCTCGCTGAGTCCGGCTTAGTACAAGATCTATGGTTACAACATAAAGTAATGCATGGCACAAGTGAATACTTGATTTCACTGTGCTGTCATTTCCCCTCCATTATTCCTTGACTAGGCATGAATTTCTCTTTAAGTATGTTAAAATGTCATTTAAACTATCACTGGGAGGACAAATTTCTGTATGGGATGGTGAGTTATTTGTTTGTGAGTTATTTTTTGTGGAAAATTAGATGTCCTCTAAGACTCCACAAGAACTCCCAATTCCAATACTGGCTACTGCTGAATGCATGATTTTTGTCCCCAATTATTTGTATTTCATGCTATGATTTAGTAAAGAAAACCTTTTCTCATACCCTGGTGTAAAATTGGTGTCACTCTTGATCTTTGTTACTCATTTTAATCAGTTTTCAATCTATGCTGGGGAAATACATGGAAAAAGTCTGCTTGTTTATGCTGATTTGGGGTAATTAAGACTGATTGTGAAATTTTAGGATATATTTTGTTTGAAGAGTGAGATAGAAATAAAATGTGATGCATTGTTACCACACAGAAGGAAAAGTTACATTTATAATATATGAATAGCTAGATTATCACAAATACTTAGCCCCATGTAAATTAAATTGATGATTTCAAGGTTTATTTACTCCATATCCTTTCATAAAAAATTATAATAAAGACATGAACCAGCTGTATAACCTGCAGGATTACTTATCTTATATAATTCTATCTTACGAAATAAAAAAAAATACATGAATTGTTGTTTTTATAGTAGAGTGCAATATCAACTTTTTATGAAAGCCCAATGACTTTATGACACAAATTTTACCCTATTTTTTTCAGTGTGACAATTTTGTAATTTGAGGATGTTATTGCATTTGAAAAAAGCAACTCCTTTAAAGAAAATACATAAAGCATTTGTTGGAAAAAATAGGGAAGATTGACTGAATAGGGTGTGCAGATATTCCCATCTTTTTTTTCAGTGATCAGTCCTGATCAACTATAAACCTGCCAATTAGACAGAGTTAATATTAGTTATACATTATCAAGTATCAAAGCTATATCACTTTCATCCCCTGTTTTTAACAATATTCAGAATTTTTTAAAATTTTAAAATGTAAAAAAAAAATAGACATTGCAATCAATCTACAATGTAAAAATTGATTGTTTTCTTTACATGGTATACCTATATACCTCTCTAATTTCTGCATTAAAACTAATTTGCCTGGTTTGTCATAGAAATGCACCTACGTGTATATACAAGTGTTGCAAACTTTCTCTTCATACATTATACTGTTCTGTCATGGTGGGTGTGAGTTTTGGTTTTGGAATTATTTACAGTTGTAATGTACATTTTATAATATTTGCAGAAGCTGAGGCTGGGAAAGAAAATAATTCCTTACTAAAGAAATTTTTTTTTTCATTTTGTGGGGGTGTGGGACTACTTTGGATAAAAAAGTCTTTTATACCATTTCTTTCATTTTATAATCATTATTACAGAGAAAATTTGAATCATGCAGGATTTATTTCACTTAATATATACCACATGGTAATGAAAATTTAAATTATTTGTGTTACTGTGTCAAAATGGGAATTGCAACAAAAAAAGGTGTAGACAATCCACAGACCCAAACCCTAGAAAATTGTTCCCAGTGAATACAGCATTTGTTAATGCAAAGTCATTGATATTTTAGCATTGTGTTTACACAACATTATGGGGCCAAAATCAACTGCAACTCAACTGGAGATAAATTAAATTAAAGTAATTAGACTAAAAATATAGCCAGATTAAGGTCTGATCCTATCTAGAGCTGGCTTAATTCAATGTAGTATGTTGGCTACCTACAGGCCATAACTTTCTAATACCCATATTCCCTCTCTACTCAAGTAAAGGCATACCCTATCACTGCAAATCACTGCATGCGCTCCATACCGTCCTATCTACCTGAAGGCACTTGTTTTATCAAAATTCACTCCCCCTCTATACCTGTAAGCATGCATTTACTTCATTAGAGAACGGGTATAGATTGAAATGAAGTTCAATTCTTGAACCCCCCCCCCCCCCCCCCACACACACACACACACTCAATCGTTATTCGTTTCTCTGTTAATTTTGACAGTAAATCGACCTGTAAATTGAAATGTAAGTTTGCAAAGACTTTTAATTTTCAATATTTAGTTCAACTGTTGATAAACATAGGCATTAACTTGATAAACTGGTTTCACTTGCGTTGACGTCTATCGCAAATGTTGACAATCGGGATTATCGCCCTTTGATTTTGGGAAAATTTCATTAATTGAACTGACACAATTTTTTTCCCAATCGTTTCAATTGAGGATTATTAGCTCGATTGGTAGATATTTTTATTTCTAATTGTGCTATAGCAAACTAATTTTTTTACCTTGTCCAGTTTTCTAGAAATGTTTAGTTTTTTGTACCGAATTTTTATTTCCGCCATTTCAAGAGCGTTGTATTATGGTAAAATTCTCTTATTAATTCTGATAATTTGGTACCATGGAGATTTTCGAAGATTACATAAATCTTGGGAGATCAAATAAACATGTGAAGACGCGTTATATAGACATGGAAACACACCGTCATGGTATTTCATGCGCCTGTTCCGAAAAGTGAAATTACGTCATTTTCAAATAAAAATCACGTGACTTTGTAATTTAAATGACGGCCATTACAAGAATTGCTTTTCGGCTGTTAGACTCTTTATTTTATAAATGCGCGATTGAAAGATTGCATATTATCAGCTCTATCCTTGAACAGTAAACCATTTGAACTTCACGTCGACACTAATTGTCACACAATAGCATACATAGTCATTGTTTGTGCAAGTAAAAGCCTGGCCAAAGCTGAAGATGGTCATCCAGCTTTTCAGAAGATACAATCTAGAACTGAGACGAGCAATCACCAGTAAGTTTCATTAGTAATAACAGAATAAAATGACAACAAAGTATGTACTCACAAATGCCCATCTAGATGCCAAAGGGCATCGTTGCCCTTGCTGCCTTGGTCGAAAACAACTACGAGATACAGTATATATAGTAACGAGCTTGAATTGATAGTCTACCCAAGAAAGATTTTATTTGTCAGGTGTGAGCAGTGATATAGCTCAGTATATAGAGCGATGTGACAAATGTATTTACAACAAAAGAGACAACAGAGAAGGTACTAATCATCTCTATCAATTCAATGTAACTATTTGACTGATCTTTTTAAATTGCAATGCCCTCGAAGTATCTAATGTAGTAGATCAAGACTTCTTGCATGAAAACATCACAAAAATACCTGTTATGCGCAAGCAATCCTAAAAAGCAACTTTCTTGTTGCCGGTCGATCAATAACTTAATAAGTTTTCCTTTTTTCACAAACGAAAGGTGGTTGTTTTTGAAATTCAAGATAGCCGGCTATCATAGCCGGCTTTGTATATTTGCAGCATTTGCGTGCTGTATTTTTGTAATGTATATAAAAAACTGTAAATTTGATTACTTGATACATATTTAAGTCCTTGATCGTCATGTATCTACCTGCATACTTAGGTGTATAAAAAGTTATTATACATCTAAGTATGCAGGTAGATAGAGGACGATCAAAGACCATGTATTCTAAGTAGGTTAGTATAAAAACTCTGTCAAACGAAATCCACAACCACAACGTATCATTCATTGAGAAATGGGTTACAGCGCGATTTGACCCCAGTTTGATTTGAGTTCTTAGCACATTGCAGCCTAACAGAAAACAAAATTGAAGTCACAATTCGACTCAGGTATATCTAAATTGGCTAGAATAGAATGTGGGTTATAGCAAAACATACAAGTTACCTTGATAAACCATGTTTCTAACGTCAGACACAAGTCCTTTGACAGCTTCGTGTGAAGTATTTGGATAAACTTCTTCTTGATTAGATGCTTTTGGTCGCAAATCGTCTTGTAAAACAAATTTTCCCATTCCACCTGTTATAATTATAATACGAATGCCCTCTCTCTTAGCCTTCTTGACCTGAACTCTGATTGCTCTAAGAGAATCTGTGACAACGATAAGTATTTTCGGTACACGAGGCCTTCCATTCCTTTTAAACTCATTTCTAGCCTCTGCAATACCACTTTGCCTATTCGTGGACTCCTTAGGGCTTTGAAGAGAAGTAGCAAGGGTTTCCAACACAGTCTTCGATTTGAATGGGTTCAGACTAATCTTGTCTCCTTTGTTTACAATAATGCCAATGTGAGAAGCATTAGGCGCTATGTGAAACTGTGATATCATTGTCCGGATAAAAGTTGTCGTGTTATCCCATTCATCATTCTGTATACTATCGGACGAATCAACCACTATTATCATATCAATAGGATATTCGCAGTTTAAACCTGTAACATACAAATTAAATATGCAGTCTTTGGTAAACTGCCTTCCTACAGTTCATATGAACTTTGAATGTATTACAGGGTACAAAGTTTACACCAATTCTTATCAGCATCACTAATCCAGTGACCTCTTCTGGGCCAAAGTGACTAATACCTGGTCAATATAGCCATATAGGGCCTATATACGTTTCGCTAATCGAATCTTGTCAATTTAGCCAATATCGCGTCCAAAAACTAAGGTTAATGTTACTTAATCATATTATCGATTGAACAACACTAGAGGCTCACTGAGACTGAATCGCTCACCTGACAAAATGCTTCTAAGCAATGTCTATGCCAATTTCCCAAACTGACGCTTTTCCCCATAGTATGTAATGTTAATGTTTGGTTGAATAGGCTTCAGTATCACCAAAATGTGATTTTACATCAGTGTTTCATGTTTGACTATGTTCCATGCTGGTGGCCATGTCTTTGCGGATCCAACGGAAATTAACGTTGGGATATCTGTTTTTTTACAGATGACAAAGCTGAATATTGTTGTTTCCTCGACTGGATTAAACTTTACTGCTGGATTTGACATGTTCAACACGTCGGATGTCTTATATGAAGCATGCAGGAGATGCCTCCTCTACCGGTGTACCTGGTCTCATCAATGGTTTTTATACAGGTGCGTGTTGAACATCTTTGTATGTGTTTCTTTTTATTCTTTTTTTTTGTGTTGTCTTTGAATCTTAGTGTTTCAGTGTTGCCAACATGTTCGGATACTTCTTTTTCTTTTTCAGACTAACGGTTCGGTTCTCACTTAATTGTACATGACCTTCCCTGTATTATTCAAATACTGTTCAGTTAAATTTGCTTCCATAACTTCAGAGTAGATGATGAAAATGATTATTTTCCCCTAGGGTCCAATGTTAATGTATGCTTCATGCTTATGGCCATATTTTCTGTCGAATCCAACGAAAATGAGCAATCTTTGTACAGGACCTCCATACAACATTCCAATTCAGTTTGATTAAATCTGCCTCAATATTTCAGAGAAGATGATGAAGATATTTATTTTCTCATAGTGTTCAATGTTAATTTATGTTCTGTTCTTGCGTTTTGGTTGGTACGCAGTATAAGCACATTGTTTCCGGTAAAGATCATTTACCCTACTCCTCATACTGTTGACTAAACGACGGAGTGTTGTCTGGGTTATATTTCGCCACTCAGTTACGATTGCAGCACGTAATTCCTGGATATTTTGGCAAGCAGGAGTTCTATCATTAAGGTTCCGACCAATATTATCCAATAAGTTTTCAATTGGATTCATGTCCAATGACATTGCTGGCCAAGCAAAATATAAGGAGATGCTTAAATTATGGCGAGGTGTATATATACATTTTTTCAGTTCTTGTAGAATGATAATTGGCGGAACGGGAATAATATTTGTTTTAGCTGGGATTGCTTCACTTAAAAAAATTACTTATTTTTTTCCAGTTCGAATTGTTATAATTTCTGTGATGTTTAATATATACTGATTTCGCTCTGGGTTAAATATTCGGCATAAACGGCCAACCCGTGGTAAAATCTGTTTATATTGACGCTCCATGGAATTACTTCTTATTCTTTTGTGGGGATCTTCTATACCCTATTCCAGTAAAATTTAGTTGAATTTGCTTTTAAATTAGTGGTTTCAGAACAGATTACCAACATACGGCCATGCTTTTTGCCGAATTGGAATAAATTTAGCAATATTCGTAAAATACTTTCACTTCATCACTCCAAAACGGTTTAGTAAAATTTGCTTCATTAGTTTCAGAGCAGATAATGAAAGTGATGTTTTCCCGTAGGGTCCTCGCTGACAGCTATAATTTTTGCTGTATCGGAACGAAATGAGCCATGATTGCAAATTGCCTTTCATACAGCACCAAATACAGGCTTTTTAAATTTACTTCATTATTGTCAGAGCAGATGATGAAAATGATTGTTATCCTATAGGATCCAATGTTAAGCTGTTTTCTGTACTGGCAGCAATGTTTTTTCCTCAATCTTTGTTGAGTACCTTCCATATATAATTCAATACAGTTGAGTTTGATTTGCTTCAATAGTTTTAGAGCAGGAGACAAAAATGATGATTTTCCTATACGGTCCAATGTTAAAATATGTTCCGCGCTGGCGGCCAGGTTTTTTATCGAATGGGAACGAAATGAGCATTATTTGTAAATGACCTTCCATACATCATTCCTTTGAAGTTTGGTTGAACTTGCTTTCATGGTTTTAGAGGAAATGATAAAATTATAACTCCCGTAGGGTCCAATGTTAAACTATGTTCTTTTTTGTTTTGTTTTTTTTGCGCTGAGCGGCAATGTTTCTGTCGAATCTGAACAAAATGTATAATTTTGTAAAGATTCTTCCATACATCATTCCAGTGTAGTTATATTTGTTTCATTTGTTTCGGGACAGAAGATGAGAATGATGTTTTCCCATAACTTCCAGTGCAATCTAAGTTCCAGCGCTGGCGACCATGTGTAATGACGGATTTGAACGAAATGAAAAATGACTTTCTTTACATCATTCCGTATGGTTGCAATTGCTTCAGTAGTTTCAGAGGAAATGATAAAAATGTAAAAAATTAACACCGGACGCCCGACGACAGACGCCAAGTGGTAGCAATAGCTCACACTTACCCTTTTGGTCAGGTGGGCTAATAACTTACTCTTTTCCTTGCTTTAAACTCTAAAAGGGAAAGAAATAAGACTGAATGAAAGTTGACTGGGTGAAAGCAGTGCTGAAGTATTTGTTTAAAATGATATCTTGAAGAACCTAATGGGAAAGAAAACACCAATACATGGAATGGTCACTGTTTAATTAATTTACTGTAACAGCGAACCAAATGTTTCTGCCAAAAACTTGGAAACGTATTATATTTTTTTATTAATACATAATAATTGTTAAGTCATTTTAAAAATTCAATTTCTTTGACAAAGGTGATGATTTTATAATACATTGAAAAATAAAACAACTGATCATGATTATTATAGTCACGTTTAGTGTTGAATATAGTTTCTACAACGAGAACTAAGTTGATTATGAAATTTCTCTCATCGAGTTAAATAAATTTTACAAATGTTTAAAAACGAGGCTTGCCGAGTTTTTAAACATTTGAAAATTTATTTAACAAGATGTGAGAAATTTCATAAATAACGGGTTTAAGTTGTAGAAATTTTTTCTCTAATGACATTATGTAAAACGCCGAGGATTATAATCCGAATAGATTTGGCGGGAAATTCCACGCGAGTTGTTCTCTCACTAGTGACGAGAAATATTTTTATCACATCGTCCAGGCGTTGGTTAAATTTGCTAGAAATTAGAGAAAATGAATTAACCAATAGGCTTCCGTTACTAGTTCTTAGCAAACATAAACAATGAAAGGATATGGAGTAAATGTACATAAGACAAAGTCCGTATAAATACATGGTAGAACCAAGCAAATTAACAACGCTTTTATTGTTGTTTTTTATCTTTTATGTATTATATTCAAAATAAATGAAAATTTAGTTACATTCTTTTGAATTATTTGAAATCTATGTTATAGGACTGGTATTCTTTATTAAATAAAACTCGTCTGATATATTAGATACACATCTTTTCATTACAAGCTTTAGCTGATGACATTTTTACAATATAATGTTTTGGTTAACCCTTATTTACTTCTTAACATGTTAAAGAAATAAGATAGTTAAGGATGTAGTAAGGTGGGGTTTCTGAAAGTTGTAAAAGTCATTCGGGTTTCTCTGATTTTATCCAGTATTGATATGTAAAATTTTCTGTCCCATAACAAACAATTTTCTAGTCATCAAAAGCTTCAGCAGCTCATTTTAGGTCAATATATAAGATTTTATTAGATTGTAGATTATGAAACATGTCTCACAGCAAGTCCAAAACTCTACTAATTTTCAAGGAACCGCACACTTAATAGGCTGACGACATGATCTGTAAGTCTCGTTATAAAACACTGGGAAATTACTACAAAATTTCAGTTCAAACACGCTTCCCGCCAAAAACATGACATTTCAAAAGTAGGACATTCATTTTTGTGTTTGAAACGACATTTATTATCTTAAAAATGCAACTTCCGGGTACACAACTTTCAAAATGAACGTGACTTACAGACCCTATTACCATTTCCGCGTCTTTGAATCGATATCGCATTTTTCTTACCTTAAGTAAGATCATCAACCCGTATTGTCATTATATCCTGTGTTTAGATTTTGAAGCAAAATAAGAAGTCGTCATACATGCATCAGAGTAGGTTTTGATATCATCCCATATGCACCATTCAAATGTTTCTTTTTAAATTGTTTTTTATTTGAGAACAAGTTGTTCAAACAATTGGTATTTGTATTACCGATGACTCATTTTTGGCTTTATTTCGTTTTCAGTTTCTTGAATAATATTAAGATCATCTATAACATAACAATGTATAACATTTATGCATTTGTTCAGCCCAAAAATAACATCAAGGGCATGCGCAGTAGGAGAACAGTGTATATCTACCTCACAGCCAAACTTATCATATTTTAAGAGCTTGTAATTATTTATTTTTTAACAAATCGGAACTGAACAACATTATTCATCTAAAATTAAATAGTTCATCTTATGTAGAAAGCAACTGAAACAAACCCTCTAAGAAAATGTTCAAGAAAAATCCAGAAAAGACGATGCAGTTTATTTTGCGATATTTGCAGAAATTTTACATATATTGAACTATTTACGTACAAAGGCTTGGCAGTGCAATCAAGGAAACATTTCAACTTGATCCGCCATCGAACAGCTTATAATAGTGTGTAAAATAGGTTTCTGTGATTCAATCACATTACCAAACTATACACACACAGATGTTGAAATAATACCATTTTGCAGAGGACATTTCATTTAGAAAACTATTTGCTTTACAAATAGGTTTTACTATTATGGGCTTAAACCTATGGCATCGTGGAGGGGAGGTGTGAATTTTTTTTCTATATCTCGTGGCCACGACATACTAAGTCGTGGCCACGACATACTAAGTCGTGGCCACGAGATACTAAATTGTTCCCGCGACATACTTAGTCGTGGCCACGAGATACTAACTCGTTCCCACGACATACTATGTCGTGGCCACGAGATACTAATACACTGTGAAGCTTTCAACAACGAGCTTTGCTAATACTTATAGCTTTCTCGTGGCCACGACTTAGCATGTTTTGGAAACGAGATAGTATCTCGTGGCCACGACATAGTATGTCGTTGAAGCGAGTTAGTATCTTATGGCCACAACATAGCAATCTCGTGGCCACGACGGAGTAAGTCATGGGAACGAGATAGCATCTCGTGGGAACGACTTAGCTATATCATGGTCACGACTTAGTATATCGTGGGATCCATTAGTATCTCGTGGCCATGACTTAATATGTCGTGAGACCGAGATAGTATCTAGTGGCCACGAGATAAAAATAAAATTTCACAAGTTCCCTCTATGCTTCCTTATAAACCAAGTCAAGATGTAAACTTCTACTGTAACATTTAAAAGACGAAGGTGTAGTATATGTATTACAAATGAAAATCCAATGTTGATTTTTTTATGAAAACACGAACGAATTTTGCACCAGCACATTTACAACATTTACATATTCATTTATTTATTTATTTTCATTACAATAGTTGGTGACATAGTATATTTTTGCAGAGAAGTAAAAAAAACATACCTTGCAGATTGAGTGCGATTAGACACGCAAATATAACTTTAAGTGACTCCATCTGAAATTACAATAAAAAGGGTGAGAAATATTATGTATAAAAAGCTGTCCTATTATCTTTTTCTTCAGTCTCTGACTGTGAACTGAGACTTCTCTTTGTAAATCACAAAAACGAAAAAAAAAAAGATCTGAACTCTTTCCTCAAGGCATCATGGAGCCTTCGGCTATTTTTATGACCCTCATGGCATTCCATAAATTGGGAATTGAAGTTCACATGGCATGAAAGACAGATTGATACTGTGGCTAAACAAATAACACTAAAAGAGCCGAGAATTTAAACTCTTGGAGTTGAAGGACCCTATCTAATACCAATAGAAACCCAACAGTCGCAAACAGTGAGATTTTGGAGAAGACTGGGCGTTAATAAACGCCCATCACTTCAATACATACAACATAAATAACATGTCCTTGTTTTTATATATATATTTTTTTTTAAGTTAAGGTCTAAAAATGTGCCAGACTACAAGAACAAATTTAAAACATTTTTGGAATTTTTGGCACCAACTTGAATGCAAAAATTGCTAAAAGCAGCATTTTTGCTTTTTGGGGACTATCAAAATCTGATCTTCCTATTACAGACTAGGGACTTTTCATGTCTTTTATGCAGGAAAGCACTGAGAGGTGACAACTCTTTAAGTATGCCCATAATAGCTTGCCTTACCCTTTTCAGCAGATTTCCATGACAACTTAAAAGTAAAAAATCGACAAAATTTCCGTTTTTCAGCAGGGGTACCTGCACTTAAACCAACGTCCAAACCCCTCCATCCCAACCCCTTCTTTCACTTTCTTGTATAATGATGCTGACAAACTTACAATCAAATATGTCAGCTCATTATTTTGAATAAGATTGCAAAGTCCTTAAAAGGGGGGTTTATACAAAATTAATTCAGTTTTTAAACTGTGATAAAAAATAATAAAACATGAGGATCGTCATTTTATAAGCGGCGTTACCAAACAAAGTAATTCAAGATATTTATAGTATTACTATTCGACCGTCGAGAATATCAATAAATATTCACGAATTTCGAACAATGCAAAAGGATTAAATATCATAATACCGAAGTTACTGTTAATTTATTTTCTGCATATGCGCATTTCGACAACTTATGTCTCATCAGTGCAGATTAAACGAGAAAACAAGGGGGAAATCAATAGGATAGGTCGACTTGTTTCAAGATACATGGACAATGACACGTTGTAACTCTATCTCAATTTCGAAACTACATGTAGTCCATTGTCTAAAATACCCATTCTCCCCTCTGCACCCCCACTTCCAAACTCTAACCATTTTAAGTCAATTTACACCCCCTTTTCAAAATAAAACATGTTAACACGAGCAGGAACAGGGCCGATTTTAAGACCCAACAGACGAAATTTTGGAAAAGTTTTTCTTTCAGTTGCTTTAAAATGTTAACTTATGCTTCCCAGTTTTATAAAAGAGGAATCAATAACAAAATACCGAAGTTACTGTCAAATACGCTATCAAATGATATTGTATTAGCTTTACAAAGAACCGAAATTCGTATGCCCAATACGTTCTACTGAGCCGTACGAAATATTGACGAAAATTGTTATATTTTTCTTGAAGTTCCTTAAGTTTAACAAACTGTAGAACCCAAAATGCAAATCTATTCCCAAATCTGAAGTTGTTTTTAGTTCTTGAACTTTAAACATGTTGACATGATGTTATCAAATTTTAAAGACCAAACAATAATTTTAGATAGACTAAATAAATAGATCTTTGGATACATTTGTTGTATTTTCGTTTTGACTAAATTTTCTCGTTCTTTTGCCTTATATTTTTAGTGCTTACACTATTATCATTTAAAATATGTATCAAATGAAAGCTTACGATAGTTGCTTTACTACTGATAAAAGTATGGTTATTTTAGGAAATATTTAAACTTCATACTTGAATAAAACCTACCTTACCCACATGAATTATTGCGAAAATTGGGAAGTTTTTTGACTGTCGAATATAAATGGTGAAAACACATTTTATTATATATGTATATCAATTTTACACGGATTATATCATTGTATTCCATTTTTACACACGTCTGTAGACTAAAACCGAGGATTTAGCAGGAAAATAATGAAAAATAAGAATTTTAAGCATTTTGGAATTTTCAAAAATTCATTCTTAAAACCGAGGATTTAGCAGGAAAATAATGAAAAATAAGAATTTTAAGCATTTTGGAATTTTCAAAAATTCATTCTTAAATCGATATTTTTTTTTAACTTAGAGCATAAATCTGACATTATATGATTTGATTAGTTATGCGTTGGCTATAATAAAAACACCGAATAAACGTAGAAAGGTTCAGTGTGATTGAAAATACCGGAAATGTCACTGCTACCCAAAATAAATATTGCAAAAATTTCCAAAGTTTTTCCAGGTTCATGGAGCCAAAATTGCTCATTTTTATTTGTGAGTCTGTCGGGTTTTGAATCCGAAACTCCTTATAGAGTGCTTGTCCGATTCCAACCAAACTTTAAGGTTATGCTGTTCATCTGGTGTTGTTGTGCACCTGATACTTAGAATTTTGATTTGACATATTTTAGAGGTTGACAGAGCCTAAACTACTCATTTGTTAATCTGATTTGTTAATCCACAACTTCATCATAACTATGAGTCAGATTCCAACCAAAGTTACGACAGGGTTGGGGTATTTGCAATCAGTAATTGCAATCAGTAATTGCAATTGATTGCAATCAAATACAATTATTGAAGGAATTGAAATTAATTGCAGTTTTATTTCAATTACAAGTATTTGAAAATATTTAAAACAATTTGAAAAATTGATGTAATTGAAATAACTTTTCAATTACTTTTCAGATAAATTGCCGAAAAAGGTGTGTGTTCTGACAACCAATCTGAACAATTTTGAGACAATAAACAAAATTAAGATTAATATAATTGGACTTGTCACATATTCACAGTGTTTATTTAATCATTAATTATTATAGACAATCAGTGATTTACACAAAAGACTAAATCCCATGCCTAAGGCATTAATATCCTCAAACACAAGGTGTCTGATTATGTTCCCATACACATGCCTTTCTAATTTAATTTTAAGTGGTTTAATAACCCGAATAAATCAGTCGTTATATTTCACTCACTACGATCGCTCCATTAACGCCTGAATGCATACACCTGGGAAATCCTTCAACCGAATGTATTGATTGAGCTATTAATCATGGGTATTTAATTAATAAATGATAATTTTTTTGTCCTTTCTGTTGTCGATATGTAGCACAAGAAATGTGTCTTTTCCATTAAAGATTAATCGGATAAATTCATTTGCAGTTTTTCGAATTTCAACAAATATTTTGCCTCCATACTAAACATCGCATCGTCAACTTCTATGTTTGTAAACAGGCGGCATGTACTGTTGCGCAGACTCATGAATTTGAAGCTTGCTGATTGGTCACCTATTTCAGTTACTAGCTGAAGGATTTTTAACATGTGACGAGTCCAAGCCCTCGATGATAGGTGATCAGTCGCTAGAGGGCGCAGAATTATTCGAATTAGTAGATTAGTAGTTTTAAAAAAAAGTATTTTTTTCCACTCATGATTTCACTGAGGGCATTTGATAAATTTCCTTTGCAAAAATAAACCTTAAATGCAAACATTATGTGCAGCTTAGATCTTGTAGAGAGACCTTTTTGAAAGAAATGTTGACAAGAACATTGCATAATGGATGATAAAACTTTTTCCATTTAAGATATATAGTTTCTACAACGAGAACTAAGCTGATCATGAAATTTATCAAATCAAGTTAAATAAGTTTTGCAATGTTTGGAAACGGGGCTTGCCAAATTTTTAAACATTTGAAAATTTATTTAACAAGGACATTTTACAATACGTGTGTTTTAGTTAATTAATGTTTCTCTAATGAAATAATGTGAAACTGAGGATTATTTTCCGAATAGATTTGGCGGGAAATTTCACGTGAGTTGTTCTCTATCTAGAGATGAGAAATATTTTTATCACACTGGTTAGGGGTTAGTGAAATTTGCTAGAAATTAGAGAAGGTAAAACAAACACTGGGCCATTCTACTTTCAATTGTCTTTAATCTTCATGTGTATTTAAATGTACTCAATTCCTTGTTAACTTTGTTCATACAAACTACAAAGAAAATAGTAATACATAATCTTTCTATATCTTAAAACTACTGCACACTCTGGCAATAATATTCATTTAGATAGAGTATATTGTTAGATGATAAATTTGATGATGGATTTCTTTCTTTAAATGCTATTGCAATGTATTCAATTACTTTTTTAAAGTATTTGAAAATAATCAAATACTTTTCAAAAATCACTGTATTTGCAATGTAATGTAATTGGTGAAATATGCAATGTAATTGAAAGTATTTAATTATTTTTTAAAGTAATCGAACCGAACCCTGTTTTGCAGGATGTGTTGTGCACCTGATACTTACAATTTTGGTGTAAGAGATTTTAGAGCTTCACAGAGCCAAAATTATTCATTTGTTAATCTGGTTTTTTAGTCCTCAACTCCATCACAACTACAAGTCAGATTCATACCAAACTTCTAGGATATGTTGCTCGCCTGATTTATAAGATTTATGAGGTTCTTGGAGCCAAAAAAGCTCATTTGTCAATTATGGTTGTTAATTTCCGACTCCTTTACAACTGTCTGTCATATAAGATGCCAACCAAACTTTAAGTATTAGTTGTTTTTAGGCCTGATTATGCCTATTATACTTAAAATTTTGTTCTAACAGATTTTAGAGGTTTGCCAAGCCAACATAGCTCATTTGTGAATTCAGTTTGTTAATCCCTAAGTCCATGGAACACCCATCAATTTTTGTATATTAATGAACAAAATATGTCCATACTTTTGTTTTATATTAAGGAAATGATGAATTATATAATAAAATGCAGTTTAAACGTCTATAGAAGCAAAACATTTGGGCCAATATTTCTGAAAAATGGGAACTTTCAGCGTTTCAGAGTTTTCTATTACTCACAGTAATTTTGTTATATCTAAAAAGCATGGCGAGATTTTAAGTACCGAAATTTTCAACACATCCCCCACAGCATTGGCCGCAAAATGGCAGTTCGCGGATTTAATTATTATTAAAACAACAGAAAAATCTTACGCATTTAGTCATGTGATACAAATTAATCACACAGGGTTTTATTTTATGTATCAAAATTCATCTAATGATTTTTCAATTAAAAGATAGATACAAAACGGTAATTTCCGGTTTTTAGGTTTTCCCATTTTTCATTACAAACTTTAAACTATTAATAATGCTTAACATCACAATTCCAAACCAGTTATGTAAAACTTATACAAATATACTTGGCCATACTAATGACACCTGAAAGTAAATTGTATACTAAAAATGTGTGCATAGCGTCATTTATGTATTTAAGAAGAATACCCACCCTCATTATTTCAGATTTTATTAGTCTTTACCGTTTACTTGAGAAAAACACAAACCCAATGCCATTTGTTTTATCAACAGAAATAAACAAAGGTATTTATAAGTATTTGTTGTCTGGGTTACATTGTTTTTACATTCACGAAAATATGGCAGTAAAGACCTAAAGCACTTAAATTTTACTTTTAAATTGAATTAAAGGGCAAGGCAAAGTATTCTTACATCGAGAGATAAACTTCTTAGTACACTTATACCCTATCTTTAGAAACAGATTCATTTATAAGTCTTGTCATGATCTTTCTTGACTACTGAATAAAGTAAACATGACAATAACCTGGTACTTACAGGTACAAAAACGAATTAATTATGTCTTCCCTAAAAAAACAAACATTATCTTATTGAACTTAAAATACAAAAAAACAGTGCGATGTTTCATCGGATTTAACTATTACCTGTTAATTATACCATAAAGATAAATTAGACAACCGTCTTTAGTAGAGTGCATGAAATATAGAAATAATTCCTCGTTTTGAAGATATAAGAAGTGTAATGTTTGGTGTTTTCGCTGCATTGAAAATCGCTTTAACTTTCTGACAAAAACAAGATAATTATATTTTTGTACATATTTATTCAGTTTTTGAAACAATATCTGCAACGCAAAGACTTATATTTCATCTAATTATAAAAACATAATATCTAGAATCCCGAAAACTTAGATTTTTCACTAATTCTGTTATCATTTTTTTTTTTTTGCACTTATAATGACGATCAATTGCATTTTCATGTTTTTTAGGTATATCAATAAAAAACATATAAAGTAAAATTTTGAATGTAATTTTATACAGAATATTGCTATATTTCAAACTTAATCTTCACAATTGTGAAACAATTAACAGATAATTTCTTAAATATTCCACTTTAAATGATGACATATTTAATGAAAATACCAAATACTCATTATTTTTACTTCATCGGAATATATTTTGCTTTCTAAATATTAAATGATTAAAACATAAAAACAAAACAATCCGAAAATTCCTATCTAGTATGAATATTTATATTGAATTTCCATCAACCACGCGCACTAATTTTATTTGTGCTCATGAGGAGTCTCTGTGTATTTTTGTTTTTGAAAATAATATATCATTTCACAGTTATAAAAAGTTTTAAGCCATTCTTATCTGAAATGAAATAATTTGTGTTGAATAATTGTAGTAAGGGGTAATATGTTTACAATTTTGGGGATTGTAGTTAGTCTAAAATGTTAAAAAGCATACTTTCTAATAGCTTAGATGTTCTGAAACAATATTTTATCAATATTTTAAAGATATGTATCAATTTCACGAAGGGTTTTAACCTCTTAGTCATAAACTAGCTTTCATTTGATACCAAATTTCATACCATTTAACTAAAAATTTATGGAGCTAACAATATGAATCTTGAATTGAATCGAGAATGGAGGATTTTTCGAGGTGTACTATAAAAGTGGTCCAATCCTGTCTATGCATGCAGGTTATAGTCATGGATATAACAGAAGACATAGGGGGAATAAAATTAGAAAAATATTACTGCACAATCAATGCGTTCGACTATGATTTAAAATTTTTGTGAAACTGTATGAGTTCAAGATCGCATCAAAGGATATGTCAAATAAAGGACAGGGTGCGAGAAGGGGGTGATATGGTCCTAAATTCCCGTGATGTTTTCAGTTGTACCTGAATATCTTCTTTTATGTACATTTGAATGCTCAGATCCAAGTAAAGAAAAAAAATACACAATTGAGATCCCATGACGTCACAGTGGGTACAGTTCTGACGTCATGTTTAAGCTACTTTTGAACGTTTTCATAGAAATACAAGGAATCTGGCATATTTTCAAACGGATTTCTTCATCCGAAATATAGAGGGCATTCGAGAACCAATCAGATAATTTACCAGTTTGTTCGTACAGATGCGTTAGACCTCCCATATTAATATTTTTGTGGTTCTTGCATGCGCTCTATATTTCCTCTTAAGAAAAAGTAGTCAAAATTGGTCCAATTTGTCATTTTTCGACAAAATGTGCAACTTGTCCCATTTTCTACACTGAAAAACTCTGTAATCGTACATCTTATATCCATAAAACATTTCAACAAAAGATATTGTGAATTTAAGCAATTCACAAAATCTTATTCTTTTAGGCCAAATAAGTCTCTTACCGCACCTACTCATTTGTGCTTTTTAAACTTCTTTCCTTTCAAATGCATAGACTTTGTTGTTAGTCCATGGTCCCGATCCAACACTTGGTCTTTCTTAATTAGTCTTTAGACTTCTTAAGATTTTTTAATTTCATGAAATTAGGATTTAAAAAAATATTTTTGGTATGACAGGCGAGTAAGGTTACATTAAAGAGAATATGAATTGAAATGATATGGAGTAAATGCACATGAGACAAAGTCTGTACAAATATAAATGGTCAAATCACGCAATGGAACAACGCTATTATTGTTGTTCTTCATCTTTTCGTCCATTTCATAAGTACAAAAAATATTTAAATATTGGAATCGTTTTTGCGTTATTCTATAGGGCTAAAATTGTGTCGAACAAGGTTGCTCCGTATCCAAGATAGACACCAGCACGGAACACAGTTAAACAATCTACCTGATACGGTAGGATTCAAAGATCTTCTCAGAAACACCAATTAGAACCAAACTTGGTGACAAAAGTCCTTGGGTAGTGCCTTTTAAAAATGCATTCGGGGTGTCTGTGCCTTTAGATGGCCGCCAATAAGAACAAAGTTTAACGTTGAACCTTACGGGAAAACACAAAGGTATGTGCTATATCTAAGATGGTCGCCAGCAGGGAATATAGTTTTATCATTGGACCCTTTTGGAAAACACAGTCAAAGATCTGCGTCTCTAAAACTACTTTTCACATTGGAACCAAACTATGTCACTATTCTCCTTTGTTGGTCCATTTTAAAAATCGGTGACGGTGTCCAGAAAGATCCCGGCCTATTAATTATATAAGGTATAGCCAGACGATTGATTTACATTAAGAATTTTAAGGTAGTAGACCTTGTTAAAGGGAGATAACTTTTTAATCAGTAAGGTGATTGAAACAACCAGTTGTTCCATCGATGCTTTAGAAGAATTGATGAAAACATAACAAAATACCGATGTTGCTATTAATTTGGAATCTGCATATGCGCATTTCATCAACTTATGTCTCTTCAGTGCAGTTAAAATAAAAATATTTGGAAATCTATATACCGAAATATGTGGAAATGAGAAAACAAAAGTACAAGTGACTTTCAAGAGTTATGTTCCACAACCCAGGTCTACCTCTTCAAACGCATCCTCGACACAAGTTAGTTGTATAGATATATTATCTAATTTCATAGTTTCTTCATGTTGATTAGGAGTCTTTATTTGAGTTTCCATTGATTGTTTAAGATAGTAGACCTGGGGATGGGAAGGATATCTACTTTAGTGCACAAATTACTTGTTTTTATTGGTATTTATAAAACAAAAGATTTAGAAAATTTATCATAAATGGATTATATTAAAATAAACGAAAGTCTGATTTTTGAAAAGGGGAGTAATTCTTACTGCTTGACCTTCAGAATTAAGGAATATAAACACTCTTTAGGCAGTTTTCCAAACGTTGTTAAAAACGGTACGGTGATTTTTATTTATAAAATTCTGACATACTAGGTCATTTGTGTTGGTGATTAGTGAATAGAATATAGACTCCTGAGATAGTGGTGTATCTTTGAATTATAAACAAAAATCTGATGGTGAAAATTTTTCAAAACTTTTTCTAGAAATATGATAATTGTTTCATACTGCAAATTTAAAGAAAATTGAATGTGTGGAAAACTTTGTGTTACCCTGGGTCTACAACCTTAACCGATAAATAATTTGATAAATTCGTCGGTTTTTTTTTCTGATTCGTCGAATGTTTAACTGAGGTGGGAATGGTTGATCTTGATTTTACCCATGAGATTAGATAGCCTACACATGTTCCGCTTTGGTTTTCATCAATTAATTTTCTGATCATTATATCATTGGCTTAATCACGGGTCTTTCTTATTCACGGCATAAGTTAATTTGTTACTTGTGGATTCTTCCCAATTTCGCATGTTATCAGTGAGCTTAGCTCTTGAATGAGCACGGTCTTAGGCCTGATCAGCTTCTTAAGAAGCGCCTTATATACCATAAAGTTAAGTAATGTATTTTTAAAAAAAAATAAATCTGTCACAGTTGACATTCTTTCCTTATCGAGCTTCGTTTCTCAAACTTTAATTTCATGTTTCTGCAACGGGTAACAATCTAAATAAAATTATTGAAAAGTATTTGCTTCTTACCTTTGTCTCGCTGATTACATGTATTCGGTCGGAATTAGTAGTTGTTCAAACCAGTACTCTAGTTTGCTGGTAGAATTTGCTCTCTCTCTATATATATATACTTCTAAATATAAATTATTGATATTGTTATGCAACTGAGTTATCACCTTATATCATATGACAAAACACACTACACTGCATGTGCTGCAGACCATGGATTATGACGCTGTATTGAACATGTTTTAGTCATGACGTGGATACGATGTATTCGAATAATTCGAAACAAATAGCGAATGAAAGGATATGGAGTAAATGCACATGAGATAAAGTCTCTTCAAATGCATGAAAAAGTCTCTTCAAATGCATGAAAAAAAAAAACAGCAAAGGAACAACGCTTTAATTGATGTTCTTCATCCCAAAGTCACCATGAGGCCTTCAGCAATGACTTTTGCTCATACCGCATAGAAAGTATACATTGTACTTTAGAAAGTTTAGCAAATTTCTACAATTTAAACTTATCATGAAATCGACCCGCTATAACTCTGTTAGGTCATCTTAAATAAGTTTGTAAATGAATAAATGAAAAATTACGACAGCAGAAGGCGGAAGGAACAAAAAACATCTAATTACAACAATCAGTCCAATGGAAAAAAGAGGAAAACAGAACGGAAAAGAAGAAAGACACGAGAAAAAAACCCAAAACAACGAACATAGCAAACACAACATACATAACTAAAGAACACGAGGAGAACCACTCTTAGCCTTTAGGCTGTCGGCATAAATAAAGAATCAGATAAACTAAAGAATTACAGTTTGAACACTTATAAAAACTGAATGACATCAGGTGTTTCGGGAGACTTAGTGTAAACAATTATTTATCATTTATTAATTAAACAGAGAACATATAAGAAAGCACAGTAAGTAAACAAAAAGGATCATCCAGCGACAAGGTATAAGGGTTACTACGTTCTGTTCCGTAAACATCATCAATCACAAAGCCAGTAAAAATTAACCTTAACATTAATCTTACTAAGCGTAAATAACAAAAGAGGCCCGTCATGGGTTTCTTGATTACCTGATTATCAGGGTTTTTTTTAATGATTATTTGATTACGAGACCATTTATTCAATGATTATTTGATTATTAGCTTGCATTTATATATATACTACTCAACAAAAGAAACGATACACAGTTAATTTTGAAAATATTTTTGTATTTCACAATTCAAAGTTTGTATTTTAGTGTATTAATATATTCAACGCCAAAACGCATTTGTTTATTCCATTTTTAGATCAATTCCGAAACGGATACGATGAAAATCCGGAATGGAATTTTTTCGCCCTATGATCGAGTTTGCCGTTACCGGACGGATGATTTAAAATTTTTGATGTCAATAATCGGGACACTTCATCAGATTAACAATTCGCCATTTCAAAAAGTTGAAAACAGTGTCTCATTTCGATGCCCCGATCAATCCAAAATCAACGTGAACAATGAATTATCGCGATCAGACCTTCGATCTTTATTTTTGCACTCTAAATTAATCGTTATGCGAAAAGAAGAACAAACTAAGGACTTTTGATTAATCTGAAGCAAATCTGCCCATCAAATGATTAATCACGTGACAGCGGGTCTGTGCCACGTCACAACGTCAACATCGCGTAACACGCTTTTACACTTATGAGAACGGAAGTTGAAATCGCAAAGAAGGCCTGAGGGATTCATGATCGACATAACAACAGAAATTGGAAGTGAGCCGGTACGAAAATGTGATGGTTTGGTAAAAAGAAAATATAGACATTCTCACTATTTAGGTCTGCAAAAAAAATTCCGGATAATGACTTTGACCGTGACCGGAGAGGGTTCAGAATTTTAAGAGACATTTTTGGGCATTAAGTTAATTCTTACATGCAAAAAATACATTTCATGTACGAGTTGTGGTTCCCTGCTGGAAATTTAAATGTTAATATTGATAAAATATGTGTATCGTTTCTTTTGTTGTAGTTTATATATATATATCATTACTAAGCCAAAAATTTATTGATTACCAAGGTAAAAATTTAATCATTGTTTGATTACCAAGGGAACCATTTTATGATTATTTGATTTCCAGGACCCCCATGAGAACCCTCACAAAATACCGAAGTTACTGTAAATCTGCTTTCTATATATGGCCATTTCGACAACTGATAATAAAATCAAAACATTGGAAATCAAGAAGTCGAAAGATCATCATGTATAAAAGCTGATAGATGACAAATAACCAAAAAAGTCTAAATTGAAAGCTAAAATAATGTAAGTACAGAGCTTTGCATAAGGGAGATACTTTTAGTTTTTAACAAAATGTTCTTTTTTAGATATTGTAAGTTTCCAAAACAATAATAAACAGAATATTACAGGAAACACCTAAAATCGGTTTTCGGGAAAGCACCGACGAAATGGGACTACTGCATTGGTGAATACCTCCTGGAGCTAACAGTTCACCAGCAGTGGTATAGACCCAGTGGTAATAAATAACAAAGTTCCGTTATTTTCTACATGTCGCATAAATATCGATTTCAAAATATTGTTTTTGGAGACTTGAGCTTCAACTCTGAAAAGAAAATCTATAAATTCTGATACTAAGAAAACACTTAAGGTCGTCCTTGAACTAATGGCAGTGGTTTGCAACCACAAATTCTAAGAAATTTCAAAATCTTTATGTTTCATTGCTTGATGTTTATACAAATTTGATTTGTGGATAAGACCAGTTAAGCAATTTATTTAAACGCAAATAAAAGAAATCAAATAGAGATGAAGAACAACAATAAAAGCGTTAATCCATATATTAGTCTACCATGTTATGTGCAAAAACTTTATCTTATGTACATTTACCTCATATCCTTTCATTGTTTATTCAAAACTTATTTCAAAACTCAGACCTATCAAAATATACTGTACATTCAAAAAGCGAAAAGACCGAAAATCGATTCGTTTGGAAACTCCAAAATCTCAATTTTGGAATAATTATTTTATACTTAGAGTATCTTCATCATGCACATCTCTGTCCACAGAAGTTAGATCCTAGCTATTACTCACTTGCTTTTACACATAATTCGGTTTATGGTCTCCCAAATGTTTCCACTTCATCTGCACTATGAGACATAAGTTGTCGAAATCTCCATGTGCAGAAGATAAATTGACATTTTGGTAATTAGTTATCGAAAGATTACACAACACATACTTTCAAAAGATGACATCTGGCTAACATTAAAGTATAGATTACAAAGTACTTTCGCACAAAGAAAAGCAGCAGAAAATCAAAGATGCAAGATTGCATAGTGTGTGTGCACAAAGGACACTACTAGCAAATTAAAGATGTAAGATTACAAGATGTGCATGCACAAACTATCAAAGAATTGCAGCAGTTTTTGTAATAAAAATTGATAGTATAATTTGAAGACGTAATACCTATCAATAACACTTTATAATTACATAAACAGCCTAGTATTATACAAATGTATTATGTAATAGAGACATATGATTTTCTTCTTATTTTTATTATTATTATATTCTTTTGATGAAGTCGTATGACGTTATATTTATTGCATTTATTGCTAATCGGCCATGATGAAAATACCGAAGTTATTGTCAATTTCCAGGTAACTTAAAATTTCGTCGTATACTTTTACAAATTTTAGAAACTGATGTAAACTTTTCACATAAGTGGTTCTTTGAAATTACAATTTTACAAATGCAGGTCTCAAAATTTCAGATTGAAAAGCAAAATGGAAATGCGCCATATATTTTCCCCATCTAAGTTCTACTTCCCTGGCAAATGGAGCTCTTTCGATGTCCGTTTTCTTAGCTGCCACCCGGTTTTCAGCCCCAAGAAGTTTTCTTCTGACTTGAGGTTTTTGAATAACTGCGCATGATTTAATCAGGAATCATACTAATTCCTAAGCCGATTTGCACTGGGGAAATGGATATTTTTGGGCGTTCTTCGCATTTTGTTCATTCCAAAAATTATAAACAGAACACTCTAAAAATTTACATAAATTCGAAAAATTAAGAAAACACACATGCTATTGCCTTTAATAACAAATTTCTGTTAAAGATGTACATGTAATTACAAAAACAGGAAAACAGCAAACACCTACAATGGCCGGGAACTACAATCACATGCCACAATTTACAAGCAAACTATACCAGAAAAACGAAAATGAAAACAAGAGACAAACATAAATAACGATAGGAACTCGGGATAGCCGGACTTGGTACCGGCACTAGCAAAAGCCAGTGGTACGGTTAAACCGGTTTATGGTACCCAAACCTCCCCTTTCTCTATCCCGTTTCCCTATAGTATCATAAACATGCGAATAAAACCCAATACAGGTAGACTACTAACTCAATGACCACTATCTTGGAACGGAAAAGGAAAAGACAAAACGTAATTTTGAAAGAAGGGTCAAAGAGTGCTCGCCGCTAATGTAATGGCTACAATAAACAATGACAGGATATGGAGTAAATGCACAAGAGACAAAGTCTCTAAAGATACAAGGTTTTTCATATACATATGCGCTCAATATTTGTTTATGATTAAAAAAGCAATAAAACAACGCTTTTATTGTAACAAGTTGTTCTTTATCTCAACCTCACAACGAAGATATCGACAATTAACTTTGCTCATACCTTAAAATAAGTTCAAGATGCCTAAGCACTGGTTTGATCGCATTCCATTGCTTAATGTCGAACAACTCTACATATATGTTTCTTCTTTTTGTCATAGATATGGAATCGTCAACAAACATAAAAATAATCGCTCTCATAGGTTGCGCAACAAAAAGAATTAAGTAATGATAAGGCCACAGGTTTTTTTATTATTTGGTTTACGGGACAGCCGACCCTAATTTTGCTGTCTCCACAATAAAATAAAATTTCTCAAAGGTCTTTTATTTTTATTTTTCCCGTCCGACTCCAAATCTGATCGGAACTTGATGAACCCAAAACGGAAATGAAGACCGGAATATTCCTTTTCAGACTTGTTATCTTCCTTCTCGCACCCAGGTTAAAGAATCAGTCAAGTGCTTGACATTTTTTACTGTCAAAAATTAAACGGAATGGAAACAGATTCTTAAACAAGCAGAGAAGAAAGTCTGATAACAGATTAACAACTTCGTGTCAATGACCGTTTCTGTTAAGTTGAAAACAATATTGGACGAATGGCGGTGACCTGTTCTCCGAGATCATAAATGATAAATCGTCGAAAAGTGGACTGCTTTAAAGGATTAAGGAGGTTCGCTCCTCATGTTTTGGGATTTCTGTTAGATTTTCGGAATTATCGGGTTTTATTCATTTAATAACATAATTTTTTGCCCATGGACCCCTTAATTTTTCCTATAATTTCATTTCATATATCTTTATGAGCATTCTGTAAAATTTATTCTGTCACATTCATTCGTGGTCAAACCTTGCTAATGTTAATCCTATGAAAAATCCGAGGAGTTCAGTTTCCCGCCAATTTTAAATCACTTATAACTCAAAAACGAAATCATCAACCTGTCAATTTTTTTCACTTAAATTATTTCTTTTTTAATTATCTAACAAAAAAATCATATTTATTTGAAATTCTATTTATCTTCATATGGAGTAGCGAACTCCCTAAACAACAAATTTGGGCGTTTCAAATCGTCCTTGTTATTGTGTTTTTCGAAGCAGGGTCACACGTATCGTCAATAGCTAAACAAAATGCTTCAGTTTTGACGGCGATGCATATGTCTTGGTGACAAGGTATAATATTAATCTGTCAATATAAAGACAATTTTTTGTACATATTATTTGCATACTAAGTTAACGCCAGTGATTTAGTAGCTCATCCAAAGGTTGCTTTATTTTGGGAAGGTATCCTTGAGAGAATAATAAAGCTTTTAAAATATCTATAAGAAGAAATGGTAACAATAATTAATATAATCAAACTATTAAAACCAAAAATTTTTTTTTTCATGCAACAACATCAAGATCTTGCAGTTGATCAACATGATATTAAGATTAAATTCAATTAATGGCATGGTGCTAATGAAAATGTCACTGACTGCTGCATGAAAAGAAAAATGTTGTCAGAAACATTCAAGAGGGAAACACTGCAATGACTCTGATTTTCTTCTGGTATTTAAAGAAAATGGGTTAATTAAGATTTCAAAACCTCTGTAAAAAGTATCAAAAAGGTGTTTTTTTCACAATTACAGGTACAAGGCTTTGGAATTTAAAAGTATATCGAGTTGAAATTAGCTCAAATCTTATATAAAAACAACCACCTACCTCAGATGAAAGATGGTTATTTTGAAAATAAAGTTGGTTTTTTTAATTACCTTTAAACAGGAATGGAAAACCCTGTTACCACACAAGTTTGCAGGAATAAATAAACAAAAATAAATTGACATCAATCCATTGCAGCTTATAAAAAGGTAAAGGTGACATTAAATCTGCAATTTGTGGAGAAATTCAAAAATAAAAAAATATTTTGCAACGATTTATCTTTTATTTTTATTTAATTTTTTTTTTTTTATTATTATTAATATTATTATTTTCTTTCATTATTTTTTTGTCCACTGGAGCTTTTCAGCAGTTTATTTATTTCGTCCTTCCTACCCAATGTTTTTTTTAAATTCTAGTAAACCAACTAATTAAAAAAACTCTGAGCTAAAATAAAATAAAATGAAAACAATTGAAAGTATGATAGTATATCCATATGAGAAAAGCTCTCAAAAACGTAAACCATAAATCAAGAGAACATGCATCTCTTTCATCATCGAGGAACCTTTCTACGGACTACAAAGCTGAATTCACGATTGTTGCAAAACGGGATCATGCAACAATTTAGACTTTTTGTAGCACTTAATACTACTACAGAGAAAGTTCAATATTTCTGATGTTCGTCAGCAAATAAAAAAATATTTTACTAAAGAGAAAATGGGATAATAAACGTAAAAAAAAGAGAAACGAACCAATTACTGTAATTTATTTATTTGTGACATGACTCACTTCTGCTCAAATTATGATGTCAAAGTCTTTACGAAAAGCTGGTCCGACTTACCAAAAACGAGACTAAAGCATGATTTAATAGAGAAATGAAAGTTGTCATTCTCTCGTTGCATTTATCATCTTTTTCTCTCAGTTCTCATCTACCTTTGCTTGCGCTTTTACGATTTTTTTGTAACTTTAACTCACTATTTACTAATTCTGTATCCTTTGATTGCATTATGTACCCAGTTCATGCATTTTTTTTAATTTGTGCGAAATGTAGTTACTTATGCAAATTTTTATGATGTGTCAATTTTCATTGCACAAATACATGTTTATGACAGTGTGCATGAAGACGCATGTAAAGTGTCGTAATTAAAACCTATACATTTAAACTGCAACGCTTCAAATAGATTCATGAATGCACGTGAATTTTAAATTTTACAAAATGCAGTTGTTTTTGTATTTTTTATTTTCATCATACTAAATCTTTAAATTGATCAAAATACATTCATTTTTTTGTTGGAGTATATGCAAATGTCATTTAAACTTGTCTACACTTAAGTTAATGGGCCTGATGGGGAGTATGCAAAAGTATAGGTTTAAAATTGACACTTCATCAAAACAATTAGAAACAGCATTTATGGAAGGAATGGCGAATGTTCCTATTATTGCGTTACATCTAATAGTTCTCTTTCTATGATGAGCATTTTAATTACATAAGACAAGTGTGAAAAGGTTTCGATCGCACAGGCTTGATACGTTTTGAAAGAGTCTAGACTCAACTATTTTACAAGTCTTTTGTCAGTGATGAGTCAATATGAAGTAAATGCACACGAGACAACTACTCTATAAAAACTTGGAAGAACCATGCAAAGGAACAAAGCTTTTATTGTTCCTCTTCACCTTGAAGTAAGCATAGGGTCTTCAACCATGAACCGTGTAGTAAGCTCAAGACGACCCTAGTACCGGTTTGAGTGAAATTCATTGCTTTATGTCGAACGACGCTACATCCTTGCCTTTTCTTGTCATGCATGAGAGATCTTTTCAAAATTAAACATGTTAACATGAGCATAACCTGCACGCAGTGTTGGAACAGGCCCCTTTTTTAGACCCACTCTACGATCAAAGTTTCTCTTTCAATTGCTTCAAATTGTTGATTGGTACATCTCAGTTATGAAAAATGATATAAAATGATAGCCTTTTATATCAGCTTTAACAATATTCCAAATAAGTACCATTTCTATTCCAAATACCTTATAAAAATTGAAAAACATTACCCCTACCCCTTCGAAATGTCGACGTGAATTTTGAGATTTTTCTCGAAATTGTGTAAGTTCATTGGTCCTTAAAAATCAGAATGTTTTTCATGAATTGTTTTTAGTCTTTTAATGTCCATTCTTTAAAATCAAGCATGTTAACATAATGTTCATAGGATTTGAATGAACAAACTATCACTTTTAAATAGACAAATTAAACACATCTTTGAATATTCTCGTTTTCGACAAAGTCTTGTCCCTTTTTTGTCTCATGAGTGGTTCAAATTCATGAAACGTTGGTATAAGATGGAATTACAGAATGTCTTCCTTACAACTGGTACAAATTACGGCAATTTTGAAGTATCATGAACTTCCTTCATCCATGAAATGTTCCCCCCTACCCCAGCAGATTTAATCTAAAATTATCAATTTTGTTGTCTGTGTTCGCATAAAGATTACCAGAACACGCAAATTGTGTGTTGTATATGACAAGGTTGCACAAACAACGGCAGTAGAATACCGAAGGAACTAAGGGGTGAAATTCACAAAAATCGAAGTCCAAAGACAGGGCAAAAACGAGAACACAGAAAACAATGACGTTAGACACAAAAAACAATGACGCCAAACAGACACAAAGCACAGAACCAGAAACCACAACATTCAGAACAAAGGCACTCACAGTTTGAACTCTAGTGAAACTGAGAGTGACGTCAGGTGCTCCGGAAGGGTAAGCATGTCCTGCTCTGTTAACAGCACCCGTCCCACTGTGGGTGATTCAATCCGGGAAAATGTCAAAGTCGGTAGTCAAATCCGGGAAGACGTGAATCTAGCTGAAAATGTCCACTTTCATTTTGGATACTGACACGTCTTATCTTTCAATGATGCTATGGTGACGGCCATAGAATTTCTTGAGGGATGAAATTAACAAAGGTTGAACAAATCCCTGACTAAGCAGCTTTTTGGACTTTATTTTTGCTCTGTTAAAAAAATCACTGTACAAACTACAAGCTCGACAGTAACGAATCAACTGTGAAATGTACACTCCATAGGCTGGAGAGGCAGGTATATTGCTGCTAAGAAAGGGAAAGTTCACAATGGGGAAATTAAAATCATCACGCTTGTCATATAGCTTAGGTTTCAAACGTCCATCTTCGTCAATATACAATAAAAGATCTAGGTACGAAGCTGAAGTAGGTGTTTCAGTTGTTTCTTTAATTTCAAGCTCATTTGGATAGATCTGATGTAAATAATCCTTAAATTTAGGATTATTAAGAGAAAGCACATCGTCTATGTAGCGGAAGCTGAAATTAAAGGACTGGGCTAAATGTTTTTGTTTTCTTTGAATAAGCCCTGTCCTCGCACGAGTAAAGGAAAAGGTCAGCTAAAAGCGGCGCACAGTTTGTTCCCATAGGAATCCTTGTGATTTCGTATTTTAACAGCCATTTGTTGACTTAAACTCGATATCAATGGATGAAAAATGGGCATTTTCTACATTTCAGATTTGTCCAAAGTTCACTGTTAAATCGTTATACATAAAAATCTGGTGGATATATCTGCAGATATGCCAGTTAATTGTTCTTAGGGATATATAAGTTGATCTATAATAAAATGAAATAAAATGTTCAAAAGCATACTTTCTAGTAGTTAAAATATAATGAAACAATATTTTATCAACATTTTACGTTATATACCAAGTCAAAACAGCAATAATTCTGAAAAACGGAAAATTCCCATTTTTTCACAGAATTTTGAGCAGAAGGGCCGAAAAAGACCCCTTAAAAAGTTTGAATCTACTTAAATAGACTTCTGCATGTCAGTTTTAGTGAAATACATACAATTATTTGCATTGGACATTATCATTTATCATTTAGAGCCTGAATGTTTTAAATTTCAACTTAATTTTAAGGGGTAGGGGTGCTAATTTTTGCATTTGTGATCTCCACAATGAGGCTAATTTTAAATTCTTTACACATGATTTGCTGCTTACACATCAAAAATCATTATTAAATTGGCAATTATTATATATATACAGTAGTACTTCGATGGCTCGAACTGCAATAACCCGAACACCATGGATGCCTCAAACCCTTTTTGTGGTCCCTTAGGTCAAATTTAAACAAAGTTCGACATCGATAACTCGAACATCCCTGCGTATGATCTTATATTGCATCCTATATCACGGACAATATTATTTATATTTACTAAGAACAGAAAGGGTCCAAGTATTGACCATTGGGTAACAGCTGTTTTTATATTAAAGCTTACAGATGACTGTCCAGATGACTGTCCAGGTATAAGAACGTTTTGCTTCCTGTTCGATAGATACCTCATGAACCGATTGTCTCTGTTTGAAAATAAGGCTTTCATGCCAGAATCTATCAAACGCTTAACTTATGTCACAGAATTCTAGTCAATTTCATTCCCTGCATCCGAAGCTTTACCAAACAAATCTGAGGAATGTAACAGTTGGTTTGTAGAAGAACCACCCGGTTTTAAACCAGATTGAATACTAGTTATACGATAGGTTCTAATAACAAAAATGTAAAAATGCTTAAAAACGCCTCTTTCCATGACTTTACCTAATATTGGAAGAAGAGCGATCGGTCTGTAGTTGTTCGGCAACCCTCTGTCTCCACTTTAAAATACTGGTATAAAATTGGCATTTATGCAATTATTTTTGAGCGCGCTTGAATGAGGAGACTTGTTGAAAAATCCAAGCTATGGGATCAAAAAGTTCTTTTGCGCCCATTCTCAGGATTCTGACATTAATATTATCTGGGATAGTTGCCTTTGAATAACTATTGCATGTAAATGATCAAATACTTCTTTTTCTGTTATATTGATATTACTTAATAACTCGACAATGTCTGGAGACAGGTTGATTAAAGTTGCTTCAGAGTGGTCGCTTCTAGCTTGTTGGCTAAAATACAGATTTAATAATTGTTTTTCTTCTCCGTCATTATCTATACATTTGTCATTAACTAATTTAGGAGACTAATCAGAGGATTTTTAGGGGCCCTTGATAAGTTTCTTAATATTTTTTCCAATTATTTTACAGTAGTAGTCTTGATTTCAAGAACTTCAATTTGTTTGTTCATATAGTCCTCTTTAGCTAATTTAACAGAGATGACACACTTGTTTCTCGCTGCGCTAAAACAGTCCCATGAACTATATTATTTTTATGTTTAGCTTTGTTGTGTAAACGCTTACGTCCCTTACGTCTAGAATTTAATTCATATCGTGTTTAGTCACTATGTTTTACATTATTGGTTGATTTGATAATTATTTTGATTTAAGTCATTTTTAAATTGTTTAATATTTACTTGATTATAGTCCAATATTTTCCGTTTGAAAATGGTTGCATGGAGTTTTTAATATTGAGAATTGCACTTACTGGACAGGGTTGCTGGTAAAAATAAAATCTAAAAGAGAAGACATTTCTCAAAAATAGGTTGGGTCGGGGATAATTAGTTTCAGTCCAGTTTGATTTTTTATATCACGCAAATTATTCTTTCTATGATTTAGCAAACTCTAGTTTAAGTCTCCACATATTACAATGTTATTTTTACCTGTCGCTAGGGAATTTTCTATAGCCAACTGTTTCGGTCCCAAACCACTACGTGAGAGTCTTGAGGTTGATAAAAGAGTACAATGCAAATAAAAAGACGACACCAAAAACTAAGGCACTCATAGTGTGAACTCCCATGAAAACCGGGATTGACATCAGGTGCTCTCGAAGGGTAAGCATGTCCTGCTCCGCTAGCGGCACCCGTCACACTATCAGTGAGTCAATCCATGGTTGAGTCAAAACCGGTTATGTCGAATCGTGAAGACGTGAAATCTAGATGAAAATGTCGGTTTTCATTTGGGACACAGACACGTCATATCTGTCAATGATATCATGATGACGGCCATAAAATTTCTGAAGGGATGAAAGCAACAAAGGTTGACCAAATCCCTGTCTAAGCAACTTTTTGGACAGTGAAAACTGTGAAATGTACACTTCATAGGCTGGAGAGGTACCGTATTTATTCTAATAAACGCCCCGGGGGTTAAGACAATCTTCCAAAGGGGGGGGGGGGCTATAATAAGAGGTACACATTTTCAATTCAAGAACAGCAATATTAATTGTTATTCGACTATAAAGTAAGGCAAAATGTGCATTTCAGGAACCAAACATGGTATATTTAGAGTGTTAAACTATAGATAAATTCTTCTCTTATCTATTTTTAGCTAG
>MJUU01036184.1:62459-77762 GCA_002080025.1 Modiolus philippinarum | reverse complement strand
TGACGGCCATAAAATTTCTGAAGGGATGAAAGCAACAAAGGTTGACCAAATCCCTGTCTAAGTAACTTTTTGGACAGTGAAAACTGTGAAATGTACACTCCATAGGCTGGAGAGGTACCGTATTTATTCTAATAAACGCCCCGGGGGTTAAGACAATCTTCCAAAGGGGGGGGGGGCTATAATAAGAGGTACACATTTTCAATTCAAGAACAGCAATATTAATTGTTATTCGACTATAAACTAAGGCAAAATGTGCATTTCAGGAACCAAACATGGTATATTTAGAGTGTTAAACTATAGATAAATTCTTCTCTTATCTATTTTTAGCTAGTGAAGTAAACAAAAGTCACACATTTGTGGCAAAACTGGGGGCGTTTATTAGAAAATGAAAGTTTAATTTAGCAAACTTTAGGGAGGGGGCTTTAATTAGAAGGGGGGGCTAAAATTAGAATAAATACGGTATTATATTTTATTATATTGAAAATAATAGCCAATAAAGAAAACGCTAACAGTAATAATACTTAGGGTATGTGATTTGCTCATCGTTTTTTGGATGGGGACCGAATACACGATCAGGAAACCACAAGCCCTTCTACATCACTGGTTATCCATTTTATCGTATTTTCGCTCGTACTTTTTTGAACGAAAATTTTTGTCACATATCTTAAAATACTTGTTCGTTTATCGCAAAAATATGAGATCTGGGTTTTAAGTTACTATAAAAGCATAACACGGTGATTATGAATACTAACTAAGGTTTATACTCTATCAAACCTGACACCCAAATGAATATTCATTGCTTGTAAAACATTCTCCTCTTCATACATATTTATGAACGTATTTACAATTTGTGTAGGAAGATGGGAACGTTTTAGTGCAATCAATGCAACAAAACATTTGGAAGTAGCTCTGCCTTTGTTGTGTTTTCTATTATACATCAATCAGTATTTTACAATGTGTGCTTTCAGAAGTATGTGTCCGCTTCTTACGAAACAATGCATGTTCATCCCGTTCAAAATTAGGATTTTTTACATGTACTCGTTTTTCTCGCTAAGCGCTCTTTTATATTGTCTATAATTTCACCAATATTTGATACCAGTCCTAATATGCATGTAGAGGCATACAACAATTATGAAATTTCTTAAATACATGTAAAAAAAGTGTTTACTACGTAAAACTCGAATCAGGAATATGTTCATTATTATAGGGTTGGTTATTGGTTCGTGTATGTTCTTGAAAAATACATAGCGGATTTTAATTCTTAAAAAAGAAGCAGATAGTTGATTAAGTTATCTTTATAATGTACGCTTCACTTTTTACATTAGATATGTAAACAAACAAATTTTTCTACCTCTTTCGATTACACACATCCAAATTTGTGTATTTTTCTTCAATCTAGTCCTAGAGTAGTATTTTCCGCATATGGACTAGTCCTCGCGCGATATTTATCCCCATGTTGGTTAGGCAATGTGATAAGGTCCAATGTAAAATTGAGTTCTTTGCCGGCGACTATATTTTATGTCGAATCGGAACAAATTTAGCAATCTTCGTTAAGTACATTTACATGGTTCAGTAAAATTTGCTTCATTAGTTTCAGAGCAGATACTGAAAATGATGCTTTTCCCATAGGGTTCAAAGTTATGAGAAGTTCCATGTTGGCAGCCATGTTTTTTTTCTGTGTCGTAAAAAAATCAGCATTCATTGAGAATGGGGGTAATAACAAAAGTATCGAACAGTGGTGTCAAGAGGCGAAGTCCATGAGACAAAAAGACAAATCAGGTGAAAACCAACCGAAAAAAGTTTGATTGCAATGGTCCTGACTTAAAGCAGGCATTTCAAAAGAAATGATGTGTTAAGCCTGTTTTATGGACCGCCAAAACTCTCTTTCATTGCGATAGGTAGTGTTCTCAACTGAATAGCAATTGCTATTGAAAGGCCGTGATTACACAGTCCTAAGTGAAAGAATCTTGAATCAGATTTCAGACTGAAATTTTAAATGTTTGGATAATACAGGACTTTTTTAAATGATTTTATGAGACGGATTTTTTTTTGCCTTGATTAATAAGGCGGTCACAAAGATAACTATGTCTAATGAGAAAGTCTGTATAATATGTGCTAGCTCTCGCGTAACGAATCAGCTGTGAAACATACACTCCGTCAACACTGCAGGAAAAGCTGGAATATTACTGTCCATGTTAGGGAAATTGAAAATTTTGAAATTGAAATCGTCCCTTTTGTCGTAAATTGTAGTACTGATGTGACCATTTTCGTCAAATTCGAGATGTCAGTCCAAAAATATGTTGATTTTCCCATACGGTCCAAAGTACAAATATGTTCCGCGCTGCCGACAGATTGTATGGCTACGAAATGGGCAATCTTTGTATAAATCATTCCTGTTAAGTTTAGTTGAACTTTTTCGTGGTTCCAGATAGATAATCAAAATATGACTTTCCATAGGGTCTAATGTTTAACTATATTTTACGCTGGCGGCAATGTTTTTTATCGAAACTGAACGAAATGGACAGTTTTTGTAAAGGACTTTCCATACAACATTCCAGTGCAGTTTGATTATATTTGCTTCATTAGTTCCAGAGCAGAAGATAAAAAATGATGTTTTCAACATAGGTACCGATGTAAAATTAAGTTCCTGTGCTGGCGACTATGTTTTATATCGGATTGGAACGAAATGAGCAATCTTTGTGAAGGACCTTCCACAGATCATTCCGGTTAAGTTTGGTTGAATTTGCTTCTGTGGTTTCAGGGGAGAAGATAAAAATTGTAAAAAAGTTGATGCCGGACGGCAGACGCAAAGTGATAGCAATAGATCACACTGATCATTTCTGTCAGGTAAACTAATAAACTTATTCATTTCCTTGCTTTAAACCCTCAAAAGGGGAGAAATAAGACTGAATGAAAGTTGACCAGGTGAAAGCAGTGCTTAAGTATTTGTATAAAATGATATCTTGAAGATACCCTTTAGAAAAAAAAACACACCAATTATTGAAATATTACTAATTTCCCGTAAAAGCGAACCAAATGTTTCTGCCCAAAACTGTGAAACTTTTTATACTTTTCATAAACACATAATAATTGTTAAGTGATTTTGAAAGTTCAATTTCTCTGACAAAGGTGTACTTTTAAATTACATAAAAACCAACTGATCATGTGTATTATATGTACGTTTTATGATAAAAAAATAAATTAACATATTTTATGGCACTTGAAGGCTTCCGTTACTAGTTTTAAACATTCATGTATTAAATTCAAAATAAATAAAATTTAGTTATAGTCTTTTGAATTATTTATTTAAAAATACTACAAAAACAGAAAAATCTTTTAGTATTTAGTCATATGATACAAATAAATCTCAAAAGGTTTAATTTTCATGTATAAAAATTGATTTTTATGATTTTTCAATCAAAAGACAGACACAAAATGGCAATTTCCGCTTTTCATGCTTTTCCCATTTTTCATTACAAACTTTACACGTCTAATAAATATCATCAAAATTCTTAACCTGTATGTAAAATTCATACATATGGCTATACTAATGACATCTGTACGTAAATTGTATTCTCAAAATTTGTGTATAGCGCCATTTATGAATTGAAGTAGGATTATCCTCCTTTACGCCCACATTATTTCAGATTTTGATAGTCTTTATCGTTTACTTGAGAAAAACACGAACCCAATGCCAATAGCTTATCAAACAGAAACAAGCAAAGGTATTAGTAAATATTTAAAGTCTGAAAAGGGGTGCAGACATAACCTCTCATAAAGTTAACTTGGAGCAGTCATAAAAGCTCCTCTAAGTTAACTAAAAACAGGTATCAAGTCTGCTCTAGAGCAGCTCTACTTCTGCTCTAGAATCCTGACCGCTCTGACCAGTCATGGTCATCGCTAGAATCCTGACCGTTCTGGTCAGAGCCATGACTGCTCTAACCTACCCATGACCGTTCTACCTAAGTCTGTTCTGGCCATGACCATTCTGGTAAATGGAATAAAAAAGATAACGGGAAACACCTACAATGGCCGAAAAACATAGCCACATGCAAGAAAGTTAATAGGAACTTCACAAGAAAAAACCCACAATAAAAATACAAAAGACAAACATAAACAACGATAGGAACTCGGGACAGCCGGACTTGGTACCGGCACTAGCAAAAGCCAGTGGTAGGGTATTTATGGGTACCCAAACCTCCCCTTTCTCTGTCCCGTTTCCCTATAGTATAATCAACATACGAATAAAACATATACAGGTAGACTACTAACTCCATGACCACAATCCATAAAAGAAAAATGGGGGAACAAAACGTAATTTTGAAAGATGGGTCAAGGAGTGCATCGCCGCTAAACTGCCGGCTAGCTCAAGGAGCCTAGTCTGCTGGTAAAACACTGTCGCACTACGGAAGGAAAATCAAATTCAAAACTCCCAATGGGTTTGGTAAAGAATCATCATGTATTTCAATAGACATCGACAGTAACAGTGAGAGGCCAGTATATGTGTAAAATCCTCAGGTCCCTTGATCCCAAAGCTAATTTAACGGACACGTGCAGAATATCCTGTCGATATCCCCTATTGCGTGAAGAATGTAAGTTATGTCCCAGTTTGTCTGGATTTTTAATCAGTTTCTGTCATTTTTTAACATTTCCGTAAAATCGAGGTTGGGAAATGCCCTTAGAAATAAGCTGTTTGCGAGTGACATTATATTTAGATATCAGATGTTCATATCTTCGATAAAACTTTTTATATGTATTTAACAATTTATGAAATCTGTAACCTTGCTGCAAAAGTTTTAAAGTGATAGTAAGGTTATGTTCATTGAAGTCGACAAGAGTAGAACAAAGCCGTGCGAATCGTACCAGTTGAGAAATATAAACTACGTAGGATGGGGCTAGAGGAACGTCGCCGTCAAGAAAAGGGAAATTAGTAATACTGAAATCAAAATCATCCCTTATATCGTAAATTTTAGTTCTTATTTTACCAGAGTCAACGATGATAGTTAGATCAAGAAAAGGGCAATTCTTAGTCTGTTCTAGCCATGACTGCTCTCAGCTGACCTGTTCTAACTATGACCGTTTTCATACCAGCTCTTGTCACAGCCCTGACAAATATTCATAAAGTGCCTAATATACACGTATTTTATAAACTTCAAATTTAGTTATAGTCTAAAAAAATGATAAATATAATTATGAAACAAATTATTCTGATATAAAATTGCATTTTGCCGGCAAGTACTCGTATTCTGGGGTAAATATTTACCTGTGTTTACAAATGTAAGAGTTATTCCCCTTTTCAAGACATACCCGAAAACTAAATCGCAATAGTTTTCCGTAAATTTATTATCATAAAATAATAAAATTGTAAATTTAATCATAGGATAAATGGCAATCATTATTACATTACGTTCACTGAAACAAATAATTATTCAAAACATCGTAATATCAAAGAGTTATTAATGTTCTTTTTATTATTTAAACGGTTTCGGGCTCGAGAAACAGGAAATTCTGACACATCCAATTTCATATCCAGTTTCAATTCTAGGACCAAAACGCCCGTCACCAGAGCAGATTTAGCAAAAACGGTCATAACCAGAACTGACTTGGCAAGAACAGTCATGGCCAGAGCAGACTTAGATAGAACGGTCATGGCCAGAACAGACTTAGGTAGAACATTCATGACTAGACCAGACTTAGGTAGAACGGTCATTGCTAGAACAGACATGATTCTGGGACCAGAGCAGACAGGATTCTGGGACTCCTCTAAGTCTGCTCCAAGTTAACTTCAAGTTAACTTTGAGCTGTTCTCGTGACAGCTCTCTAAGTTAATTTGGACGAGAGGTTATGTCTGCACCCCTTTGTACATCGTTCCTTTATATTCAAGCAATACGGCAGTAAAGACTTAAAGCACTTAAATTATACATTTAAATTTAATTATAGGGCATCCCAACGTATTCTTCCGTAATTGGTGGTTTACAGTGTAAGATGACCCGTGTAAGAACAATGCACGCGACCTAATCTTACACTGGTAATCGATGCACGCGACCTCATCTTACACGGATAAATGGCCAACCATAAGTGTCTATTTTTGTGATAAAACAATCGTTACCATGACTAAACGTCATAAAACATCTGACGTCATAATGTTAAGTACACTCAAATGGCGACAACGTTGTTCAAACAGTAAAGGTTTCCAGGCGTTTCTTTTCATATTTTACGGAAGAAATATGCTCTTGCATTCGGTCAAAATTAAAGATCGGGCTATCTTTCACTCGTGTAAGAAATTCTACATCTTTTCCTCTCGTTTCGCTACGCTCAGCTCGAGAAAAGACGAAATTTCTTACACTCGTGAAAGATATCCCAATCTTTAATTTGACCTAATGCAAGATCCTTTTAATCTTACATCGAGAGATACAGTTATTAGTATACTTATATCCTTTCTTTAGAAACAGATTAATTTTATTAGCCTTGTTATGATCTTTCTTGACTATTGAATAAAGTAAACATGACAATCTGACAATTACCTGGTACTTATATGTAAAAAAAAAACGAATTAATTATGTCTTCCCTAAAAGAAAATATTGGAAACATTCACTTATTGTACTAAAGATACTAAACCCTTTTCTCATAAGATTTTACCGTTAAATTTCCTATTTCTTATACCATAAATATGAATTACACAACCGTATTTTATGGAGTGTATGGAAAATAGAAATACTGATACCAAGTTATCGAAAATCTAGTTTTATGTTTAGTGTTTCCGATGGATTGAAAATCACTATAGAATTCTTCCAAAACAAGATAATTACATTTTTGTACATATCTATTTAGTTTTTGAACGATATCTTCAACACAAAGATTTATTTTTCATCTAATTGCAAAAATATATAAAATTCTAGAATCCCGAAAACTCATATTTTTCACTAATTCCGTTAATAAAAATCGTTTTGTTTGCATTTAAAATGACAATTGTAAATTAGGATCAATAGCAGTATTTTGTAGCCAAAAAATTTAAAAAACACATACAAAAGTTTGAATGTTAATTTAAACAAAATTTTCACATAAACAATTAAGAGATAATTTCTTAAATATTTCAATTTAAATGATGACATATTTGGTGAAAATATCAAATTGTTATTTTTTTTTACTTTATCAGGGTATATGTTTGCTTTTATGTTGTGAAATGATGAACACCTACAAAACAAAAAATCCAATAATTCCCATTTAATATGAATACTTCATATAGAATTACCCATAAACCACGCGCACGAATCTTATTTGTGCTCATAAAGAGTCTGTGTGTATTTTTGTGTTTGAAAATAATATATCATTTCGCCGTTATAAAAAGTCTAGGCCATTCCAATCTGAATAAAATGAAATAAGTTGTGTCGAATATTTGTAGCAAGGGGTAATATGTTTTTAGTTTAAAATGTTTATAAGCATACTTACTAATATCTTAGATATTCTGGAGCAATATTTTATCAATCTTTTCAGGGTATATATACATCCATTTTATGAGCTATTTTCATCTCTAAGTAAAAAAAGTAGAAAAATCTGACAAAAGGAAATTTCCCATTTTTGAATACAATTGTGATTCAAACGGTCGAAGAGACGCCTCTTAAAAGTTTAAATCTATCTAAATTTCCTTCTGTACGTCAATTGTATTTAAAAAACACAGTCTTCAGAGTTTTTAAATTTTCACTTGAGTTTTTGGGGCAATGATAGATATCTATCTAGATTTTTACTACCCTAAAGTCAGCAAGTCAAAATGGCAAAAATATTTAATATCCTGAAAATTTCTATATTTCAAAAACATTTGTACCGAAAATCAAAATTAATGGGTCTTCCATATCCTTTTTGTTCAACACTGTGTCAGGAATAAAAACTAGAACAAATGACAGATGACATTTGTTTGTCTATAAGGAATTAACAATTAATTTTTGTTCATTTTTATATCCCTAGATAAATGTCTAGATTAATATTTATTGTAATGAAAGTTGACGTAGCTTTCATTTGAAACCGAATTTTATACATTTAACTTATCTGTGGAAAATTATGGAGCTTATAAGATGAATCTTAGGTTTAAACGAAAATGTAATAATTTTTCGTGGTTTACTATAGATGTGGCCCAATCCTGTCTATGCATGCAGATTAATATTTATGTCAAAATTTGTATCTTTAAGAGGAGACGTGGGAGGACTGAAAAAAATTCGGCCGGGTTCTGTAGTTGGGGGTGATTCTAGCCCACGGACTAATGGTACATGAACAATATCACGGCACAATCAGTGTGTTCAACTATGATTTATTAGTTTTTTGTAAAACTATATAATATCAAGACCGCATGAAAAGATATGTCAAAGAAATTTCAGTTATTTAAGCTTCTTTCGTTCCAAAATCATCGACTTTATTGTTATTCCCAAGTCCCGATCCAAGACTTCACTTTTCTTATTTAGTTCTTGCTTTTTAGACTTCCCATTGACAAGTTTTTTTTTAAATATTTTTTTTCTTTCATTAAATAAGGATTAAAAAAAAAACATTTTTATGACAGTCGAGTAAGGTTACATTCAATAGAATAAACAACGGAAGGATATAGGTTAAATGTACATGAGAAAAAGTCTCTACAAATACATGGTAAAGCCAAGCAATGGGACAAAGCTTTTATTGGTGATCTTTATCTTTTCGCCCATTTCATAGGTACAAAAAGTACTGAAATACCGGTGTCTTTTTTGAGTTATTATTTAGGGCTAAAATTGTGTCGAGCAAATCGGTGTCGTATCTAAGAAACCACCATCAGGAAACATAGTTTAGCAATCTACCCGATGAAAAAGCATTCAAAGATCTTCTCCTCGGAAGCAACAATTAGAACCAAACTTTGAAACAATAGTCCTGGGGTGGTCCCTTTTTAATGTATTCGAGATGTCTGTGTCTTAAGATGGCCACCAATTAGAATAGAATTTTATTCGAGGTGCCTGTGTCTTAAGATGGCCGCCAATGAGAACAAAGTTTACTTTTGAACCTACAGGAAAACATAGGTATGCGCTATATCCAAGATAGTCGCCAGCAGGGAACTTAGTTTTAACTTTGGATCCTACTGAAAAACACAGTCAAAGATCTTAGCCTCTGAAACTACTTTTCACATTGGAACCAAACTTTGTTCCAATTTTCCTTTGCTGGTCAACTTTAAAAATTTGTGACGGTGTCCAGTAAAGACCCGGCTTACTAATTAATATATATAAATCAGAGCCAGACGATTGATTCACATAAAGGATTTTAAGGTAACAGACCTTTGTTAATGGAAATAATTGTTTTAATCAGTAAGACGTTTCAAACAACCATGCAGTTTCATCGATGTTTTTCAGGCTAAGAGGTGTCTTGTACCATAAAGTCTAGTAACATATTTTTAACAATTAAAATCTGCCGGAGTTGACGTTCTTTCCTAATTTCATTATTTAGCTTCGTTTCTCAAACTTTAATTTCATATTTTTGCAATGGGTAGCAGTCTCAATAAAATTATTGAAAATTATAAGCCTAATTCTTACCTTTCTCACGCTGATAAAAGGTGTTAGAACGGGAGTATCAGTTATTCAAAACAGTATTCTAGTTTGCTGGTAGAATTTGCTCTCTCTCTTTCTCTCTTTATATATACTTCTAAATAAATTTATTGATTATTGATATGCAATAACGCATTCTACTTTGTGTTATCATCTTCTGTCATATGACAAAACACACTACATAGCATGTGCTGCAGGCCATGGATTATGGCGCTTTGGTGTATTGTCCTTCTAGCATGGAGTGGATACGATTTATTTTATAAAACAAAGTACTTAGAAAGTAAGCAAATTTCTAGAATTTAAACTTATTGTGAAATCGCCACACTATAACTCTGTTAGGCCAAGTTAAACAAAGTGTGTAAATGCAAAATTACGACAGTACAACATGGACAAAACAAAACGCTCATTACAACAATCAAAATACAATTGCAAAGAAGAAGGAACAGAAAAGAAATTAGACACGAGGAAAAAAACCAGCACAGCAAACACAACTAACATAACTTAAGAACTCACAATTTGAACTCGCATAAAAACTGGATGACATCAGGTGTTTTGGTAGGCTCGGTGTAAACAACATTTTATTAATTAAAAAGAGAACATATAAGTAAGCACTTTAAGTAAGCAAAAAGGGTCCAGACACAAGCTACGTATACATCATCAATCACAGAGCCAATAAAAAGTAACCTTTTGAAGCGTAAATAACAAAATACCGAACTTAATGAAAATCTTCTTTCTACATATGGCAATTTCTACAACTGATGTTTCTCCAGTGCAGATAAAATTAAAACATTAGAAATCCAGAAATCGAGCTGATAGAAAACAAATAATCAAAAGGGTTTAAATTAAGGCTTTGCACAAGGGAGATACTCCTTGTATTTTACAAATGTAGTTTTTTACAAAATTTTCTTTTTCAGATATTGCAATAAATCAATCAACAGAAGATAATAGTAAACACCATAAATCGGTTTTCGGGCCAGCACCAACAAAATGGATCACTGGATTGGTGAATACCTTCGGAAACTTACAGTCCACCAGCAGTGGCATCGACCCCGTGGTAATAAATATCAAAACACCAAAGTTATTGAAATTTACTTTCTGCATATGGCATAAATATTGCTTTTTAAATTATTGTGTTTGAAAATGGAACCACAACTCTGAAAAAATTCTATGAATTTGAATACTAAAAAAAGTTGTCCTTGATCTAACGGGCAGTGGTTTGCAACCACAAATTTTAAGAAATTTCAATTTTTTTATGTTAATCGCTTGATGTTTATACAAATTTGATTTGTGGGTAAGATAAGGTAAGCAATGTATTTAATTTAACGGAGATAAAGGAATTCAAATAAAAATAAAGAACACCAATGAAAGTGTTGTTCCATTGATTAGTTTAACATGTTACTTGCAAAAACTTTGTCCAATGTGCATTTACTCCATATCATTTCATTATTTAATATTCAAAACTTATTGCAAAACTCAGACCTATTAAGATAAATTTTACATTCAAAAACTACCAGCAAATTAAAGATGTAAGATTACAAAATGTATATGTACAAAACATCAAAGAATTCCAGCAGCTTTTGTAATAAACATTGATAGAATAATTTGAAAACGTAATACCTTTCAATAACACTTTAAAATCACATAAAATAACCTGGTATAACATTGGGTAAACAACCATAATATTTTTATTCTTATTTTATTTTATATTGATAGAGTCGTATGACGTAAGAAATATTTTTAGCATAACTTATGCACCAGGATGAATATTAATAACTTAGTAGTAAGTCTTCCACGGAAGAGATGTGTCGCCTGAGCAATAATACGAAAAAATATTCTAAGTTCCGTCAAACAGGAAGTGGGCATGCGAGAGATCCCAAACTCTGTTACACGGTATAGGACCCCATACTGATACTCCATGCCAAATTGTAGAAGGCTCGGATATATGGTTCCTGAGAAAAATGTGACAGAAATTTTTGTAACGCCGACGACGTCGACGACGACGCCGACGCAAGACGATGGATAGTGATCTCTATATGTTGCCACTGCGTGATTGCAGGCGACACAATAATAATAACACGAGTGACGAACAACGCAGAAGGATTATGGACGGACTATTAAGTATTCAAGAAGGGGAGGCTAGAAACAAAAAATTAAGGCCCCGATTTTTTGCAAAATATTCTCTGACCTGCACCTTGGATGGAATAAAAAAAACTTGCCTTTACCCTGTCCATTAGAAAAAAATACGTACCTAAAAAAAATCCTTGCATTGTTTATATTAAAAAAAATGATCTTGCCAGGCTCGTGTTTAAATTCCAGCCCCTCTTGAAAATCAAAAGGTCCGTGTCTAAACAAGTTTTGAAAAGTGTTTAATCCACTGCGGTGTTAGAATAAAGACGGATATTCTTAAATTCGTAAAAGATATTCCGATCTTTGATTTTCACTCGTGTAAAAGCTTTTAGTCTCTATAAACCATAAGAGGCATATAAAGGAAATTTGGATACAAATACATATGTTTTGTTGGTTTGACAATATACAAAAATAATCATCAAGTTTTTATTTTAAGTCAATGGCTTAGACCCAAAAATCAGGTAAACTATTGATTTTTCTTTGACTTTCAATATGTAAAAAAAAGTTTCGCACTGACCGGTACATTTATAATGACTAAAATAAGATTAACAAGTGATTTTTTATACTATAATTTTACATTTAATGGAATTTTGAACAAAATGATATGTAAAAAAAGTTTCGCACTGACCGATACATTGATAATGACTAAAATAAAGATGAACACGTATTTTTTGTCTACAATTTCTTTTTTTCACTGAATTTTGAACAAAATAATGTACGAAAGGAAAAATTCCCCCTGACAAGTCCATTTGCAATGACAAAAATGGTTATTTAATGAAAATTTACCGATTTTGTATCATATTCTCCATTTTCTTTGAGTTTTTATCTAAATAAAAGAAATTTAACTATTGATATTTTAATTCACAGATTTTTTTTTATCAAATTAAAGAATTTTACTGTACCCAATCATTGTAAATGCAAGTGTTATGTGAAAACGGTTATCACGATTGAATTATTCGATTCATCGGAAAATTTTAATTATCTATTAATGTATTGATAATTTTGCATATAATTAAATGACGGGTCGTTCCTCGTCAATTTACGAATTGTATTCGTCAAATGACGAGTACTTGGACGTGAACTGTTATTGACGTGAAACGATTCGTCTCGTCCCGTCACGTCCCGTCAACGATCCGTTCACGTCCCGTCAGCAATCCGTTTCACGTTCGTCAAACGGTAAGGGCTACGTTGCACAGTACTGTAGAAGTGGATATATTTCTAGAAATACCCTTAAAGCAACACATTTTTATCATCCAAATACTGTTTTTACAAAAGCAATAGACAATTTGTTTTCTATGTGGTCAAAAAGGGGGTACAGTATATGGGAAATCGTACCATTATTCAGGGTGAGGTAACTTTGACCCCTTTTATTTTACAAAAACGCCTGGAAAAGTGGTCCAATATTAATACCAGAGAAAGGATATATACTCTACAGTAATCTATTTAAAAAATAGCCATTTTGAAATCGGAATTATTTTTGGGGTCAGGTGTCCTCACTTACCTTAAAAAGTTTAAATTTGTCTAAATTTCCTTCTGTATAACAGTTGTATGGAAAAACACAGAAATTAGCATTAAACATTCAGAGTTTTAAATTTTCACTTGATTTTTAGGGTGAATGGTGTTAAGTTTAGCATTCGCGAACCAATGTTAATAAGTCTAAACGTAATTTTGACACATTTCGTGGCTACATGTAACATTTCATAAACCATTATTACAGTGGCAATGATAGATATCTATTCAGATTTTTAAGACCCTAGGGTCAGAAAGTCGAAATGGCAAAAATATTTAATATCCTGAAAATTTCCATATTTCAAAAATTTTATACCGATAATCAAAATTTATTGGTCTTCCATATTCTTATTTTCAACATTGTATCATAACTGATAAAAACTAGAACAAATGTCAGACGACAGTTATATATATATAAGAAATTAACGGCCAAAAATTCATCATTTTCGCAATTTCTGACAAGGGAACCGGTACATTTTTGTATGAAGTAAAAGGGACAATATGAAACACCTACAATGGCTGAAAAGTATAAGTACATGCCACAATCTGCCAGGGACCACACAGGAAAAACACAAACCAGACAAAAGACAAACGTAAACAACAATATGAATTCGGGACAGCCGGACTTGGTACCGACCCTAGCAAAAGAAGGCGATTGGTTTAACCTGTTTATGGGTACCCAAACCTCCCCTTAATATGTCCTGTTTCCCGTTTGTATGCCCAGATAAATACACAAATAAATATTTATTGTAAAGAAAATTGAAGAACCTTTTATTTGAAATTAACAATGAAGGAATATGGAGTATATGCAACAACGGCAGTAGAATACCGAAGGAACAAAGGGGTGAAATTCACAAAAAATCGATGTCCAAAGACAGGGCAAAAACGAGAACACAGAAAACAATGACGTTAGACACAAAAACAATGACGCCAGACAGACACAACGCACAGAACCAGAAACCACAACATTCAGAACAAAGGCACTCACAGTGTGAACTCCAGTGAAACTGAGAGTGACATCAGGTGCCTCGGAAGGGTAAGCATGTCCTGCTCTGTTAACAGCACCCGTCACACGGTGAGTGATTCAATCCGGGAAAATGTCAAAGTCGGTAGTCAAATCCGGGAAGACGTGAATCTAGCTGAAAATATCCACTTTCATTTGGGATACTGACACGTCATATTTTTTCAATGATGCTATGGTGACGGCCATATAATTTCTTGAGGGAGGAAATTAACAAAGGTTGAACAAATTCCTGACTAAGCAGGTTTTGGGACAGTATTTTTGCTCTGTTCAAAAAATCACTGTACAAACTACAAGCTCGACAGTAACGAATCAACTGTGAAATGTACACTCCATAGGCCGGAGAGGTAGGTATATTGCTGCTAAGAAAGGAAAAGTTCACAATGGGAAATTAAAATCATCACGCTTGTCATATAGCTTAGATTTCAAACGTCCATCTTCGTCAATATACAATAAAAGATCTAGGTACGAAGCTGAAGTTAGGTGTTTCAGTTGTTTCTTTAATTTCAAGCTCATTTGGATAGATCTGATGTAAATAATCCTTAAATTTAGGATTATTAAGAGAAAGCGCATCGTCTATGTAGCGGAAGCTGAAATTAAAGGACTGGGCTAAACGTTTTTGTTTTCTTTGAATAAGCCCTTGTAAAAACTTGGCCTCGTACGAGTAAAGGAAAACGTCAGCTAAAAGCGGCGCACAGTTTGTTCCCACAGGAATCCCTATTGTCTGTTGGAAAACACGACCTCCAAATTCGACAAAAATATTGTCGATTGAAAATTCTAACATTTGGATTACGTCAGTCTCGGTGTACTTCTTATTTGAATCGGTGTGGTTCTTAACAAAATATGTCTTGTCTTTCCCTATAACTAAATAGGTGCATCTGCGTTCTCCATTTTTTGTGCAGAAACATTGATGTTTTAAATCTGCAATTACTGTTTTCAGTTTATTGTGTGGCATGGTTGTATAAAGTGTAGAAAAGTCAAATGTTTGAATGCAATGGCAATGGGTAAGACTGGTTGAGGAAAGCTGTTCAAGGAGATCTTTTGAATTTTTAAGAATCCACATTCGATTCACACCGCTTGTGGAGTAAGCTTTAT
>MJUU01036184.1:33048-59351 GCA_002080025.1 Modiolus philippinarum | reverse complement strand
AAAAAAATGTGTCACTTCATAAGAGATAAGTAAAATATTGAAAAGAAGAGGGTTGATAATTGACAATGATGAGTCAAGATATTCTAATTCAAAAACAAGTAGAACTTTATAAAGTTCGCCCAATGTGTTATAAAAGGAGAAGTCTAATAAATGTTATAGTGTTTTTTATGAATAGAAACCAAATAAAAAATTTATTGTGTTACTATTTAAATGGGAAAAATACAAGCATATATATAGACATCATTCACATTGTCGCTTAATCTTGAATATACATGCATTTATAAGATTGGTGAGCCAAAGATTAGTAGACAAATAATTTGCTTAGACTTTTATTTACTATTGGTTTTAGGCACCTAAATATTTTATGAAAAGATATGGAGTAAATGAAGATGAGACCATAACACATATGTTTACTCAAACTGCAATAATTTTAATGAGCTGTATGGCCATTTCGGGAATTAATTCCTCATTAGCAGCACTAGAACCCAAACAAAGGAAATCCATAATTAAAAAAAATGTTTAAAACCAAACAAAATCCGAATAATCAGTTATATCAAATATTGCTAAGGACAGAACTACGATGGAGGGAGTTAATCCTTGGGGCTTAGAATTTACATAAATTCAGATAATAGTAATTGAACTCAATTTCATTTAAAAAATGCTTTTTATCTTGAATGATTTCTCATTACTAAATCTGTAATATTGTAAAATTTTATTATTGTTCTCAGAAAATTAGCATCTACACGAAACCGACTAAAATATTTCTTGCTAATTACCTGACACGTAATACATATCAAAAATATGATTATAGTTTGCTTTTATGCATAAACCCATATTCTATCCATCCTGGTTAACAAATACTGTAATGTTGTGTTTTTGTACTTCCACACGTGCAAATTTGTATTACTTATTTATTATATATATTTTTCTTCTCTGTAACTAAGCTTAGTTCACGACAATGAAGATATTCATATTCATATTCATTAACAAATATGTGCGAATTAATGGGTCCACTAGAAATATCGCGTTTGTAAAGTTGCAGAAAGTGAAGAATATAAATGCTTTAAAAATGTAAGGGATACAAGATAAAAAACGTGTTAATTATATAGACCATAAAAAGTAATGTTTTTCTATGAAATACATGCCATGTTTATATAATAGTAACAGATGTATACGGCAATATCGTAATACATAGACTGCCCGCGAGCCATGGTATGGACCAGAGGAATGATATGGCCCAAGCCGAAGGCATGGCCTCGAGGGCAGTCTATTTACGATATTGCTGTATACATCAGTTACTATTGTGTTTATTGTGTTTATTGCATTGAATAAATAACATTGTTTGTTATTCATTTGTTTTATTTTTCCTTTCGAGAGTGTTTAAAAGCGTAACGTTTTTTCTATTTTATTCATTTGCAAAATGAAAAACATCATTCCATGTAAATATTTTTCTCATAAATATATATCTAAGTTAAAATATTCCACTTCTGTAATCATCAGTTGACTAGTATTCCAATGAACACTTTTAACGTTGTTAAACTAAATTCATCTTAAATTGACGTCACAATTCAACCGATCGGTCAATATCTGGTATTGACTGCAACTACCGGTCCATATCTGGTATTGACTGCAACTACCGGTCCATATCTGGTATTGACGGCAACTATCGGTCCATACCAGATTTTTTTGGACCGATTGCATCAATACCGCAAGATAGAGAATGTCAGGTGATTGGTTAAAGGCCAATAGAATTCCAAATTTTTTACGGACATGCAATAAACTAATGATAGTGTACCAAGCACCGCTCGCTATAGTTGAAAAGTAACTATTTGGGCTGTCATCAGAACATTTAGATAAATTGGCAAAGTTTGTGCCATTCCTGGGTACATCTATTTCCTTTTGGGATTCGGAACTAGAGATATTTTTCCTTCTTTTTTAATTGCATGCCTCCGACTTTAGGTAACATTGATGGATAAACATGATATTATGAATCGGAATTTATCCGACTCTTTGCAAGTTTTGTGTATTAGTGTTTGGATGAGAGAGAGAGAGAGAGAGAGAGAGAGAGAAGAGGATAAACCACGCTAGTACTTCCTGTCATGGCCACAGGTAAGTACATGTTTGTTAATTGGGGGTAATAAACAGGTTTGTTGTTTTGTTGGACAACAATCTGTCGAAAATTTACCTGTCGGTGTGTCTTATTATCCGGGCTAATATTATTTCAATTATTTGTAAAGCAGTCTGCTCGTCAGAAATCCATGGTCTTAATTTCGCATTGTACCTTTTGATATTTTCAAACATTTTATTAAATAAAATGTTGGTTGTGTACCTAGATGTGATCAAAATATTTGAACAAAACCAGGAAAAGTATATAATACGCTTTTATCATACAATCATTTAGTTACACAGCCGTCTGCTTCACATTGATAGAGAATGTACATAATGGCAACGGTAGGTCACCGTTATTTGGTATCTGTAAGGTCATTAGACATATCTTGGCAATTTTTATCGAGAGGAAGGCAAAATGGCGACCCGCACAACGAAGTCAATCTCATCGAAATATCGATCTAATGCACCTATCCTTTGGAATAAAACATTAATAAAGATGTATACTGGTTCATTTATACAAATGGAAAATTATATCAATTTTTTTTTTTTGCGAATTTTCCCTTTAAGTTAGCACAGTCTTATTCCTTATCAGCTTCTTAATAAGCGACTTGATCCATTAAGAATAGTATTTTTAACGATTTAAATCAGCCAAATTTGACGTTCTTTCCTTGTCAAGTTTCATTTATCAATTTTTAATTTCATTTTTCTGCAAGGGGTAACAGTCTCAATAAAATTCTTGAAAATTTAAACTTCTTACCTTTATCACGGAGATTAAAAGGTGTTCGTTCAGAAGTATTAGTCGTTCAAAACAGTATTCTGGTTTGCTTGTAGAATTTGCGCCTCTCTCTCTCTCTCTCTCTCTCTCTCTCTCTTTATATATATGTGTGTACTTCTAAATATAAATTATTGATACTGTTACTACATTTAATGATATCAGTATTAGCTGCAGACCTTGAATAATGGCCCTTTGCTGTGTTGTCTTTTTAGCATGGAGTGGATACGATTTATTCGAGTAAAGAATGTACTTGAGAAAGTCTTCCAGAAATTTAGGGATATTTCAAGATTGCTTAGTGTATGTGCACAAAGGACACTATCAACAAATTAAAGACGCAAGATTACTTAATGTGTATGCACAAAAAATCAAAGAATTGCAGCAGCTTTTGGAATAAACATTGATAATATTTTATAAGACGTAATGCATGTTATCACATACTGTAAACAGCCTGCTATAACACCGTGTAATAAAGACACATATGGTTTTCTTCATATTTTTATTTTGATGAAGTCGTATGACGTGATAAATATTTATAGCATAACTAATCGACCATGATGGATGGAAATAATAATCAAAAGGGCAATTGTGCAGAAAAAAATTGCAAGGTTTTTCCGCGTCATTTTGTTTGATAAGAGCTTTCATTGATTTCTAGAGACGAGACTAAATAATAACTTGCGGTTTGACAAATAATTGTGTTGTATTCTACATAACAGACTTGAAAATATACGTTTGCTAAGGACTTTTATCATATGTTTAGTAATAAATACAGACGTTCTTAATATGTGATACAGTGCATAGAGTTCATTCCGTATTCACACTGTGACGTTATACCCTTTATCGCAGGGATTACCCTTTATCACACACCCTTTATCGCATGGCTATCATACCCTTTTTCGAAAAAAAAAATTCAATTTGACTTTTTTTTTAATTGAGGGGATAAAAAAATTTGGGGGGTAAAACATTTTTCTGGGGGGTAAAAAAAATTTTGGGGATAAAAAATTTTGCGGAGAGTAACAAAAATTTGTTTGCGGATAAAGTTTTTTGTGAAGATCAGTAAAAAAATCTAGCAAACCTTTTTTTTCCTTTACATGGTAGATTTTATTCCAACCACCTCCAATCCTTTCGTCCATTTTGAAATTTTCTTCATACTTGCATTTTCTGTTGTCATTTTTTGACAGTATTTTTGGGATTAAGTAGTCCTCTGTTTAAATATATGATAAGCTGTATAATACATGGCAAAATCCGTATCACATGCTGTATCGTCCCTCGCCCAATAGACATTTCACGAAAATCGATACTGACTGTCTACACCCGAGTACAACGACAAAACAGAGAAAATCTTAAAATAAAATTAAAAAAAAAATAATCAAACAATTTTTGTTATTACATGTGATTTATTGAAAAAGTTGCCAGCGTCTGCAGACTAATCCTGCAATAATTTCCACTACATTTAAAGTTTTGCCAGTGGACGACGCCATGTAGTTCCGAGAACGTTCACCAATCAAATGTTCCACCTTAACTCTGTTATCTGACAAAATTCTGTTAAAGTTTGTGCATTTCTGACGCATATTGTGGTTTCCTGTTTATCTGAACATTAATATATGGTGTTACAACAGGATATATATTTGGATATATTTTGTCGCCTGAAAATTAACACAGTTCATGAATTCATCAAATTTTTTCACAACATAACGCATGTTGGTTTTTTTCAGTTTGAGAAACCTATTTGTTTTAAAATGACGCATGCGTTAGATGTTAAGTTCCGAGATGAAAATGCGAAAGTACGGAAACGCAAAGATGTGAAAACGCGAAATCGAGTAGGCGAAAACGAAAACGCGAAAACATGATGTGAAACTAATTCCCGTTTTCATGTTTACATTTTCACGTTGTCACCTTTTCGATTCAAGTTCACATTTTCGCGTTTTCGCGCCGCGCTCTGTAGAAAAAGAAAGGAGAAAACGCGAAAACGTTGCAAAAGAGGTCGATGACCTCCAAGAGAGCGATTTAAGCCACAAACCAAAGAAAATATCAGTAATTGAACTAGCTAGAAAAAATTATTTGGCATACCAGAATTAACAATGAAGGGATATGGAGTAAATGCAGATGAGATAAAGTCTCTACAAATACAAGACAAGACTTAGCAATGAAACAACGCTTTATTGTTATTCTTCATCTTGAAGTCACGAGGAAGTCTTCAACAATGAGTTTACTCATACCAGATAGTGAATTTAAGACGGTCCTTAGCACCGTTTGAGCGATGTCGAGCATCGAAAACATTCATGTCTTTTTAGCCATTTATCCATGGATGCAGGACCGTCAACAAACATAAACGACAAACAGAAATTTATTACAAAAAATAAACAAACAAACAAGAAAACAACAACACCATACGAAGATTCTACGTAGTCTCGGAGTAATTTTTGGGTGTGAGCGGTGTAGGCTAACATCCGGATCTTGTAATAAATAAATATCAAATTATACACTTGACAACAAATATGTGAAATAGTTTTGTTTTGTTCATACAAATATATTGTGGCTGTAGTGTTCGTAACAAATATCTTACAGCTGAATGTTGAAGCAAAAAGGTTAAATTATTTCTCGTGTACAGTTAATTCACATATATTTTACACACAAAAAATATAGCACAACAGAGGCAAAAATAAGAAATGAAAGGATATGGAGTAAATGCAGATGAGAAAGAGTCTCTGAACATACATGGTAAAACGAAGTAACGCTTTTATTGTTGTACTTCGTCTAAATGTATTAAATTTAATCAACAAATTCATACCCCATCAAAATATTTACCGTGATACATGGATTTCGTCACTGGGACTTCCTCCCGGCCTAGAAAGAAAATTGTTTACTATCAAATATGAATCTCGGAGAAAAAACCCTTTTCTCCGAGATTCATATTTGATAGTAAACATTTTTTTTCTAGGCCGGGAACAAGTCCCTGTGGATTTCGTGTCGTGAGGAATAAAAAGTTCCGTGATCAGGCACGGATTCATGGAGTGGCAAAAGGGCGTGTGCCCCCTAAAAACTGAAAAATATAAAGTTTTAGGGTAAATTTTGGGTTTGCCTAAAATTTGCCTGACCGGTGAGTTTTTTTACTTACCCCACCCCCACTTCAAATCCTGGATCATACTTTGATAATTATACTATATATTTTTTTGTATTCATCCAACGCTATGAAAAATTGAACACAATAAAAATGTTGAGGGCTTTATGGAAATAAGTAAATTAAATTGTTTTAGCCATATCTAAATGCTTCCTGTGTCGAAAATATTTAAAAAGTGTACCGTCGATTCGACTTGGCAGCCATTATAACTAAAATAAAAAGTGGAACAATATGTGCTTAATTGGGGTTAAATATTTGTGACGTATCTGAATGATCTTCTACGTCGTGAAAACAATAAAGATAAAGCATACTGTTTGTGTTATGATGTTCATAATATTCATAATAACTATCCGATGGAAAAACTCTTGAGATATTTTGTCAACATCGTTGTTCACAGTCCGATGTCCGCTAATTTTGTGAAATGTCTAATATCATCCCTCGGGCCACAGGCCCTCGGGATGATACCGCATGTGATACGGATTTTGCCATGTATTATTCCCTATTTATCGGTTGCTTAGGACAAAATAATCACTTCCGCTTTTCAAAAACATTGATATTATGTTCTATTCGTCATTTCAAACTCAAATATATATGGGTGTTTAGGACTTTTAAGACAAATAACGCTTTTGCTATGGACCTTGACCATTGACCTTGGCGCCATTTTGTAGACCATTTTACATTGAACATTATTCCTTTTGTTTCTATCTCTAACAGTTTTTGAAATATTAGCAAAAACACCAAAATCGGAACTCCGAAAACGGTTTTAGGGCCATAGGTCCCAAACCGTTGGTCCTATAATTTTGAAACCATGTAACAAATATAGGCCTTGATAAGACACACATTTTCTCCAATACATTTGATCAGCTATCTGTTAAGGTTTTTGGGATAATTCAGCATATGTGCGGTTTCTAGAGATAAAAAATCACTTCCTGTTTTCAAAAACATTACTATTATGTGGTATCCATCATTCAAAACTAAAACAATTCGAAAAGGTTCCGCGGAACCTAGTGTCTCGCCTGCTCACTCCGCTTTCATTATAATTTGGCCTATATTAAGATGTGGTAACTAAATAACTGGTCTTAGAGACTATCAGGAAATGTAAAATGTAAAATATATTTAGGTCAGAAATCAATAAATTAAGATTGTGATTAAAAATTTCATATAAATTAAAAACCCCCAAGAATATCTTATCACAAAGAAAACTTATGTTGATCTCGTCAACCAAGGATAACTCATGAAATCCTTCCGGTTTATTTCCAATGGGGTTCTTCAAAATAAGTATAAACGTAATTTAATTCATTTAGATATTTCTGAAGTCAAAGTATTAATAGCAGGCGAAAATGGTAGTGCAGTTGGTCTTTAAGGTGGAGTCAATGTGATATAAGTTCTTTCTTATATCCAGCAAACAACAATACACCGAAGTTACTGTTAATAAATTTTCTGCATATGCGCATTTCGCATTTTCAATAGTAAGTGACATTTCACTTCTTTTTTAAATCGAATTATGTTGTTATCGATTTGATGGAATCAGGTAGTGAGTTCCAATCTTGGATAGCGTTATAAAAATGATGTTGATTCTGTGTCTTTAATCTTAGGTATTACAAAATTTAATTACCAAAATTTGAAACAAAAAGTTTTTAAATCTAACCATTGGCAATATTTGTTTTGACAAAAATACATTCGAAAAGCATGGTTGCAAACAAGAATTTCAAAAAAATGCTTGTCTTTGACTCAGTTTGACAGTATCAGGACATTCACCAAAATTGGCATAAAAATGTTTGACATTTAAGCATTGAAATTTTTTTTGCTCAAATTCATTCAAAAAAACATTGTTGCTAACAAGAATTCTCAACAAAATGCTTGTCTTTGGAAGTATCAGGATATTTACTAAAACTGGAATCAAAATTTTGAAATATTAATTTTGAAAAAAAAAATGTTTTGACTAAAATTCATTAAAAAAGCATGGTTGCTCACAAGAACTCCAAAAAACTGCTTGTCTTTGAGAGTTCTAGGAAATTAACCGATATTTGTACCATATTTTTTTATATTTAATTTCAGAGTTATGTCTGGTATGAAAAATTGCGTATGTATTTAATTGTATACAAAAAAATTAAAAAAATGTTTAGTCTTGGATATTTTACCAAAGTTGGAACCGGAATGATACTCTGAAGTTTATTGTTTATCTATAGACCATATGCAACAATTCTACATCAAAATCAAATTTTCTTAGTTCCAATTTGTCTTAACAATGTTGATATTATGGACCAAAGTGAAAATTTAGTCAAATTATCAAGGCGGAAAATATAGGTCAAGGTGACAAAAGTCTGGTATGGATGTTGGTTACTACTAAAAATGTAACCACCTATCCTTAGACGATTTTGGCTTTTCATTTAGATCATATTGGTTATTTGTTCTCTTTCAGTTTTTAAACATTTTGAATTTGTGATCTCCCACACATTTAGATTTGATCTGCACTGAAGATACAAACGTTGTCGAAATGCGCATATGCAGAATTTACAGCAACTTCGGTATTAAGTTATCTGTCTATGGCATGTAGGTGCTGAGATAAAGTGGAAACAAAAAAAACGTTGATTGAAAAAAGTAAGTTCAACAAATGACAAAATACGGAAAAATTGGAATTTTTTTTTTTTTTCAAAAATATACTTGGGCTTCAATAATGAAGTTGTACTAATATTTTGTCAAAATTTCGTTGATATTGAGCAAGATTCAGAAAGTTAGTGAAGTTCAAAAAAGTTAACAAAATGTTGAAGCCGACGCCGACGACAACCTAATTTATGGTCGTAATGTCTCGCCTTCGCGACATGCTTTACAGGCGAGACAACATATATGGTTGCTAAGGACTTCCCTGACAAATAACGTTGTTTCTAGGGACCTTGGCCCTTAAACCATTTTCTAGTCCATTTTGTATTGAACATTTTTCCTTCTGATAGTTTCTTTCAACCTCAGGTTTTCGGACTCTAGGTCAAAAACCGTTGGTCCAATAGATTTGGACCAAATGTAACAAATGAAGGCCTTGATAAAACACACATTTTCCATTACATTTAATCAGCTATCTATTACGGTTTCCGAGTTAAGCTGCTAACAAGTCTAAAGTTCACCAATGACCTTTGACATTTAGATTGCCATATTTGACCTCTGAACAACGGTGAAAGTTTCATGCCACTACGACTTAAGGTTTGTGAGGGAAAAAAATATGACGGAAACCTAAAATCTTTTAGAGGAGAAAACTCGATAAAAATCATACCACACCACCTCGGACCAAATGTAAAAAATCTTCACAATCATATAAGGACATTTTTTCTTTTACATTGAATCAGCTATCTATTACGGTTCTGAGTTAACCTGCTAACAAGTTTATTTTTGTGTCGTGGAGAAGTCCGTTACTAAGAAAAGATTTTTTTCGGGGGATACAAAGGAGAATTTCCACTTCCACTGTGCCAAGTTTCGTAAAGAAACGACAAAGCTTTTTTCAAAAGGAAGGTGCAAGGATGGAAAATAAAAATAGTAATGATCAGAAAAATTACTAGAAGAAGTCGGGAAAGACCTTTATTATGACATGAATAACAAACAACGCAGAACGATAAAGGCACAGAACATAAGAATTTTTTGTATGGTCTTGATTTCTGAAGTCTCTGCCAAGCACCTTGGATGAATTAAAAAAAGTTGCTATTACCCTGTCCATTAGAAAAATACCTGGCTCAAAAAAAAAATTCCTTGCATAGTGTTTATTGGAAAAATAATCTTGTCCGGATCGGATAGAAATTCTAGCCCCTATTGAAAATCAAATGGTCCGTGATTAAACGAGTTTCCAAAAGAGTTTAATCAATTGAATTGTTAGAAAAGTGGTTTGTGAGCACTGCGGATAAGGTTACATTTTCCTTGCGTGGTAGGTCGTCAGTCTTTCGTTTTAAATACATGCAACCAGAGAATTTCTAAAAATTCCTTAAGCGTATGCCAACGCATTTACAAGATCATAATGGATATCGATAATAATGACACGGTTGGCGAACAACGCAGAAGAAACATTTAGTAGTCAAGGGGGTGGTAATGGTAGGATTTTTTAGAAAAGAATTACCTGATTTTTTCCTCAAAAAGTTCTGGCCAGCACCTGGGATGAAATGAAAAAAAAGATGCCCTTGTCATGTTCTTAGAATAATACCTAAAAAAATCCGTGCAGAGTGTGTATGGGAAAACAATCTTGTCCGGCTCGAACTAAAATACAAGCCCCTCCTTAAAATCAAATGGCCCGTTCCTAAACGAGTTTCGAAATGAGTTTAATATAGTGCATTGTTAGAAAGGAGTTTTATGAGAACTGCAGAAGTTTTCCGTGCATTGTAGGTCGTTATTCTTTCGTTCTGAATGCGTCAAGCCAAAAAAATCTGCAATTTCTTCAGCATATGCCAACGTTTATCCAAAAAAATTCGAAAATTGGACACGTCAGCAATAACGTTATAGCGTAACAAGGCCTTTTGTTCTTTGCATCCTTTGCAAATGGATATTATAAGTCTTTCGTAAATGACCATTTCGAGGTAAGACGACCAATTCGCGAGCTAGGACGATATCATGTGCACTCGTTTTCACTCGGTAAAAGACCAATCGTAATTGTTTATTTTTATGACTCAACATTACCATTGGCTTGATTTCGTAAGAGGAAAGTATGTTGCATGTAATTGGGACCGGGGCTTTGCTTTTGTATAAAAGGTTTCGGGACATTGAAAATCATATTTACGGAGCAGTCCGGTGTGATGTAGCACTCCAGTTCAACGGGTTCCTTAGCTGTAGCACGATCAATGATTACTTAATTAAAGTTTGCATTACAAACCTGGATGTGTCTATTGTACAACGCGTGTTTTTATAATTCGTCAAATCCTAAGAAACTCACTGCAAACTGAATGTAAAAAAAGGTATCACCTGTTGTCAAACGTTTCCTGATTGGCCGTTGTGTTTCTTATTGCTAGTAATATGAATAAAGGAAATATTATATCATGACAGTAAGTAAGTCTCAAAGATTTTGTCTTGGGAACATTTTAAGCTATGTAAGATTTATTTTCATATTTTGACAATTTTATAAAAAAAAAATACTCACCAACTGGTGCTACTTTGCTCAACTTTCCACTTTCCGTGAAATGAATTGACCTTAATAATATCCAACATAAAACAGGAAACAAAGTTGAAAAATTCAAACAGGAAACAACTATAAGGATATGTTTACAAGTTTTTCTTTCTTCCCGTGCATATTGTTTTCTACAAGGTTCACAGTAGAAAGGATCACTTGCAGATGTATCCAATACAAGTCAAAATAATTCAGGTGCATCCAACCATTACACAGACCATATTGTGCCCATTTTACAAAGTCAAGAACCAAGTTAAGCCTCAAACAATCTCGTTGAAATGTTCACAAAACAACATGTACAACATTTTTCACTGTCAGTAATTTCAGCATCATCTTCATCTTCTTTCAAAATGTTTTTACATATTCCTTTGCCAGTACTTTAGCCTTCTTTTTTAAGTTACCTTCCCTTCCTTGTTCCAGTTACCTTCCCCTGCCCCGTTCCAGTTATCTTTTCCTTTTCAAGTCCAGTTTTATTTGTCTTTGTTTCTGTTTGAGAATTATGTTTTGATTAAGCAGCTGGTGGTTCGATTCTTTTGCTTTTAATGCTGGATGGTTTCTCCCTTCGACCTTCCTTTCTTTGATTATCTATCTAAATGCATTCTCAGTAATGGCAGTACCAAATGGAGGAACAAATGTCTTTCTTTACTTATTTGTTATTTTTTCAGCTCTTTTCCTGAAACACAGTAACTTATTCTTCAAATAAAACATTGATGGAACGCAAATCCTTTCTTTCTTTTCTGATTGTACATGAAGTAGACGGATATTTGAAACTGTCGTTGATCTTTCATTTGCAGTACTAATCATACTTGGCAAAAATTGTCTGCTAATTACAAAGTTTGGGTTATTGTGCATATATTAATGCATTTATGTATCAAAATGTGTCTTAAACGGGCTGAAACCTGATACATCCAAAGGCTGAAGTAAATGGATACTATATAATGGTCAAACAAATAAATGAACATCAGACTGTCTTGCTGTTTCAATCATTTCAAAAGTAATATCTGGACGAAATATCCATTATACAATAAAATCAAATGTCTTTCTGTAACGTGTTAAAAAAAGGTTTGCCAAGAAATCTAAAAATATATACAATGTATATGATGTCATCCATACATCTTATGAAGTTTTAAACGTTGAACCCTCCATGCGTTCACTTTATTATTCCTGTAGTAATCCCTGGCCTTTGTAAATTATATAAGGTGGAATTGTTTTACCAAAAGCTCAGACAGGAGCTATAAGTGTAGTGGAACTAGATCTGGCATAAGGTACAAAGAAAAACTGGCATCCACGCATGGATCTACATTCCATATATTGGCGGGCTGATTTATATTGTTATATGTGTCCAAGATCTGTTTTAGTTCATTGGAGTATGTGAAAATGACTAGTTACATCACTCCTCACCTTTTCTAGCTTATTTGGCTGAACGATCTTTACCTTATGGAATCTGTTATAAAACATAAAACTAGTGTTATGTTGAAGTAATATTCTTCTCTTTTGCCGTAGACATATTTCTAGCTATTTCAATTATCTACCATCTTGTATAACCATATCCTCGTTCGGCCATGTCGATGTAGTGTTGTGTCAGCCGTGCTTCTTTTGATTTTTTGAAGATTGTAGATCCTCTCATATTGAAAATCTCCCCCCTTTGGATCTCTTAATCTTCTATTCAATATGAAATAGAAAGGAAATGGGGTAAATGTCAGGGAGACAACATCCCATATTCAGGTTAAAACGACCCAAAACAAAACATCTAGTGGTCACCATATGGTCTTCAACACAGTAAGGAACCTCACACCATATCGTAAGCCCTAAATGGCCCCAAAAAGGTAAAAAAGTGAATAAATCAATGGAAATAAAACCACATCCAATAACCTAAATATCAAGAAACTAAAATGTTATAAGAAGACAAGGACAAGCCAATTACCATCATATTCCTGTCTTGGGACAAGCGCAAAAATTGCGGTGGGGTTAAACTCGTTTTCTTGGATCCAAACCCTCCCCCTTACATGGTGAATGCCTCAAAAAATACACAAAAAGACTCACAGTAAAAATCAAACAAGAAAAAAGTCCAACTTATCAAGACGAGTACCCTTACAATGAAGTACATGAAACATGAAGACAATACACACAGGTACTGTCCGGACAAATGCTGTACTCTGATTTGACCTTTTCTCTCAACTTGAATCATGACGGTGACCTGTAGGCCATGTTAGCTGTGGATTGCCGACGTAGCAATCTACTTTGTTTGTAACAGAAAGTAAATGTCCAGTAAAACACTACCTAATCGGCGGCTGAGCCCTTCAAAAATAAAATTTACAACGCAGCTACAACATTTTTGAGATTTGAGTCACAATCCCTATTTTGATACTGTTATAATTCGGAGACTGTCCGGAAGAGATCTGAATTTAAATACTTTCCAGTTCAATGAAGATTTCATGCTCAGACAGCGAGGTTGTCATGAGAACTAATATGGTCCAACTGCCCCACCCCCTGTTTTTTCCGCTGGATACCTTGATGAAAGGATATTTGCAGACTTCAATATACCGATCCTTGAAATGTACAAAAAATGAAGTGACGACTTTTTTTCGTCAACTGACAGTGAATTAGATCTCAAATCCTATTTTGACTCCGTGTTATCTTACTATCCGGCCAACAAGTACACTTTTTTGTTGAGGGAGTTGGGACTTTCCTTCATGGACACACGTTGCAAGGTTTCCGAAGGCAAAATCGACACTTATATCTTCTACAAACTGCTACATGAACATAATTATATATCTTGTCGTAAAATGTTCTGCACAGATGACTCACCAAAATTTCATTATTTAATACTTGGGCATCTACGCAGTGATAACAAGGATTTTCGGGAGCAGTGCAGATTATGTCATTTTTTTAAATTCTTTTATTCTTTAAATACGTCTACCTGAAAACCAATATTTACTTTACTTTATACCCATTTCATGAAAAGACAGAAAATGGGCTTTTGTAACCAAGAGAAACAATGACAGGGTCCCCTTGGTTCTTAATTTCCATTACCGGAATGCCGTCATTAGAAACATTTTGCTAAACAAATTCAAGAAAATAGTCCAGAAGAATCTAAATTGCAGAAACGTTTCCTTTCCTCCCCTTTGTGGCATAGAGAAAGGGGAAAAATAATCATTAACATCAAGTTAGCAGTGTTTTTAAACCAAGAAGAGCTTTTTTTCCTATCGGTATAGACGAGTAGATACAAGGGATACAATTAATAACGATTTATCTGCACCTCAAAAAATGTAGTGTTATTGATTACATATAAGCTTGGCCGTAAAATATATGTTGGGAGACTTGCCACCGATTATGTGATTGTTTAATGATTGTTGTACTAAACATTTATGTTCTGCTAAAAATAAAGTTTATTGCCGAGTCGGAAATCATTATTGCCTTCCTGACCAAAACCAACATGATCTACTGCTCAACGTTTAAATTCAAATAGGGGAGGTAGCGATCTTTCATGGGTGTTTCAACAGCGTTTCATCCGTCGCCTCGGTAAAATGCGTCCCAGATGGAAAAATGTCAAACAGAATCTTGTAAACTTAACCGTCCGTTGCTGTATTTTTTTCCCTTATTGGTGTATAGTTTGTAAATTTTGCTTGTACAAAGAACGTTAAAAAATATTTTCTTTTATTCTTTCGTGATATGTTGTTTTTAGTACTGTATATAATTAATTAATTCGTGTTAGGGTGGACATTATCACAAATGTCCAGGCCCAAAGAGATATAACCGTTCTAGTTGCATCCTTGTCAATGCAGTTAACTGCAAAAAATTGGGCTTTTACACTATATTATATATTTTGAGATTTATTTTTATTTCACGGTTCGGTTCTCCAGACCTGTTTACCCCTACGATTTAATCGTAATTTCTACGATTTTTGACCTTAAATTAAGCCCTACGATTTTTCTCAAGTATACTACGATTTTCAGCGAAATCGGAAGTAAAAATTAAAATGTAGACATTTCAATTTGTTCTCGAACGCGCCTTTGTTTCGGAACTCATCGGAAGCGCGCCTTATCACTGAAGAAAAGATCAGAGGTGTCCGAATGTAAATCCGGTAGTGGTCCTATAAACGCTTTGAATTGCCTCGGTAGCCACCGATGATGTAAAGCACTCCAGCGACCGCCGCCTCGTGTTAAGCATGCCGAAACGAAAGGAACCTGGCAGTGATTCAGACAATTCATGGACCGAGGATACTAATGGCAAAATAAATTATAAGAAGAAGGCCTGTCAACCATATCGACAGGAGTACGCCGATATGTCGAAATGCCTGAAACCTTCTTTAAAAGGGCCAACATATGTGCGATGCACACTTTGTGCAACCGACTTCTCTTGTGCTCATGGAGATCGATGGGACTGTAAAACCCACATCGAAACAAATAAACATGAGACCAATGTGAAATTAAAAGCTAAAAACATGGCTATGGATGACATCTCAATAACAATACTTCAAAAGCAGTCACTGTCAGTGCAGAAAATCGGAAAAGAAAACAAACCAAGTTGGAACGCATGCTCTGTACTATTCTTGCCCGAAACAACCTGTTATTTAATACTGCACCTGTGCTTACAAATTGGTTATGTTCCCTGATTCACAAATTGCAGCAGGTAAGTTTGATTAAATTTTAAATTTATTACTCTATATTTTTAAAGACAAGTAAAATTTCATTAGGATAAGTGAAATTGGTCCCAGCTTGTCTTTTTCTTTCTCTCTGTATGTTACCCACTTTGATGGTCTGGGCATAGGGAAGGGGGTAAAAAAAGCTAATTTATAAGGGGCCACTATGCTCAAATTTTTTACAAATGTGGACTTAGTTTTTTTCAGTGAAAAAAAAAAGGTTGTAAATTGTGGTACATAGTTAATGGAACATGATGTACAGTACACTATTATGCTGTACTAAGGTATATGAAAATTAACTGATGGACGTATTTAAAATATTAACCTCTGTATATGAAATGTAGCGTGGTTCCTGGCATACCGTATACGTTGCATGTTGTGTGATTTACCTTTGAAATCGTACACCATCAACTGACTTTTAATTAATGTGAACATCAGTATTTTACAAATGTATGTCCATTTGAATATGTTGAAAAATTTCCTTAAAGTTTGTACTTTTTATACGATTGCAAATTTTTTTTGCGGTCATATATTGTTTCATCATCGTCCTCTTTTGTTGTGTTCACAATAACTAAAGTTCCACAGAGCAGATTTTTATACGCCCAAAGGGACGTATTCTGGTATACCCTCTGTCCGTCTGTAAACATTTTCCGTCGAATTGATGATTTGATATAATTTGGTATGTAGCTTGGTAATGATAAGTTGTACGTTGTAGTAAACTTTTATACCAGTATGCTACTACTTCCTGTTTGCCGATACTTTGTTTTATTTTGTACTATATTAATTTTCATTCAAAGTTTTCTCAGCTTAGGTCAATGAGAATGATTTGATATTTGGTATGTAGCTTGGTTTTAACAATTTAATTTTCATTCAGTCAGTCCATCATATGCTCTGCAGATGTCCAACAGAATTGACTATCCATATGTCCTCATCTTTCAGGGTTCAACATGCTCATTTCATGATGCGCTCGCTGAAGCTTTTAACGTAATAAATTTTTGATTTATTTTATAATTTCAGATATGGCATGTGGCCGCAACAAGTCTACAGTTCTTATTAAAGAGTTGGCAAACATTATATCATCAAATTTGGGACAGAGGATGAAAAATTGTCCGTTTACATTATCCACAGACGGGAGTAATGATGAAAAAGCAAACAGTATCCAGTTGTCATACGAACAGTCAATGAGAAGTCAGGAACAGTAAACTCAGAACTCTTAAGTGTTCCAATCTGTAAGGGATCTGCAACAGGTAAGTTAACAACATGATATACAAAAATGCATCTGACCTTTGCAACAATTTCAATACATGATTGATTTAAATATGGTCATGATGAATGCCCTGTACTGTAGTACACAGGCAGAAAATCTGAAATGAATATAAAGAAATGCAACAATTTTTGTTATTCAACTATTATTTACAAATCCTTTTCTCTCAATATTTGGTATGCAGCCTTTGATTCAGGTTTGATGGAAAAAAAGATCATGGTTTAACCCTACCGCTTGCAGTTGCTAGTGCCGGCTTTCCTGAGTTCCTATTGTCTTACTTGTTCGTGATTTATTTTTATGCATTGAATATTTGGTTGGTGTACTTGACTTTCATCGTAACCGTGAAATTGTCTTTCATTGTCGATGTTCTCCTTGTTATCAGGACAAGGATATCATAGATGTAGCGATGTTCGACATCTAGTAAGTTCGTTTAAATCAACACAAAGGGCCTTCTTGTACTTACTATGAGGTATGAGTGTTTGCTCATTGTTGAAGACCTCATGGTGACTCCAAGTTCAGGATGAAGAGCAAAAATAACATTGTTACATTAGCTTAGTGTTGCCATGTGTTTGTAGGGAGTTTGTCCCATGTACATTTACAACATATCCTTCTTTTGTTCGTGTTAATGGATTATATGGTTTGTAAATTTGTCCTTGAATTTTTTTAAATGCAGATGCAGCCTTATTCCATTTATTGTTTTCAATTTTTTCAGGAAAAACATCTTCCAATTGATGGATCAAGAACTGAAAAAAAAGAAATATACCATGGTCGAATTGTCTTGCTCTTGGATGTGACAACGCCAATGTTATGACCGATCAAAAGAAAGGAGTATTTGCTTTCGTCAAAGATAAGCAGCCCCAGGTTTTTTCGGCTGGTTGTACATTACACTTAGTGCACATTGGTGCAAAGAAAGCAGCAGCTGCAGCCTTACCAGCCATTGATGATGTATTGGTGGACATTCACTACTTCTTTAACAAAAGTGAAAAAAGACAATCCAATTTTGAAGGAATCCAATACTTGTTCGATGTTACACAAAAGAAAATGCTGAAGCATGTTTGTACTAGATGGCTGAGTATTAAGAGGTATTTAAAATTTCCTTTTGAACTTTTGGAGAGAAAAAAAATGGGTCCCAAAAAAATCTTTTGCACTCTGCAAATACACTTATGGCAAATTTTAGCTCACCTGGCCAAAATGGCCATGTGAGATATTGCCATCCATTGCGTCTGTAGTCTGCCGGTGAACAATTTCAAACACCTTCTCCTCTGAAACCACTTGACCAAATGAAATCAAACTTGGCCTGAATCATTACCAGGGTATGGCTTTTTAAAATTGAGTTCCATTACAGCAGATTTAATAAACCATGTATCAAACTCAAGTTAATTTGCTTGCAAGTATGTTTACTGAACCTTGACTAATTTTTTTACTCCCCTTTTTTTCAAATGCAATTGCCTAACCTTACTTCCTATTGTGGTATTTCTGATTAGATGAGTTATATTATTTGACAAATTGAAGTAGGGGTGTAAATAAATTATTCAAGGTTGAGCAAACATATCAATTCAAACAACATTGAGTTTGATACATGGTCTTTGAAATCTGATGTAATGAGCCGGTCAACCTACATGGCAGCTATTGCTCAAACCTAACTAGAACATAGAGGTAAATTGTTTTTTTTAACTCTAAAACCTTTATAGAGTAACTGATTTCAACTGTATATGTTAAGATTTAGTTAGATTATGGCAACTGAAAGCCTGGTGATCGATGCAGGTTCCTGGGAGCCTCTGGTTCTGACTATTAGTTACTTAGTACATGTATTACATACTGCAACATGCAAAGCAAATTTATGGCCGTAGCTCATATACTGCCCGTATAGTATACTGAAAACTTATGCACAAAGTACATATTATATAAAAAAAAGAATGACAATGAATTCCCACAAAAACATACAATTTAAGCTCGACATTGAAAAATTACTATTTTATGGGCAAAACTACTATTTTCTGACTTGAAACTACTATATTGGATCAATAGGGGTAAACAGGTCTGGTTCTAACTTATTTTATTTTGTGGTTATTCATATTAGACATCCACAAAAATATACTTTTTCTGTTGATTTTATGGACAATGTATGTAGCAGTATTCCGCCTGAGCAGTACAACCACTTAGGTTTTTGATATTCGGTCTTATTAAGGAATGTGCAAACATGTCTAGTGTTTCAAGGGCGATAGTGGATTTCTATCATAAATCTAATATCAATTATTTTTATCATAAAGATTTAAAGTTAAGTTTGATAGGGGTGTTAGCTGAGTTGTTCTACAGTGTGTGTATATTGGAATGTTACCATGAGAACAATACATGCTCAGATTCTGAGCCTCCGATTATTCAAAGCTTTTCTGGTTTTGCTAATCGAGGCATTGTTTTTAAGGTAGATCGACACTAATACCGGCGCATTCGATTTGCGCATTTGCAAAACACACTTGACTTGATTGTGACGTCATAATAGATGGACATACACATTCCCGCGAATTAGCTCACTTTTCCCGTAAATATTGTTTATTTCGTAAACTTCATAAAATATCTCTCTTAATCAAACGGTGATATATAGATTTGTTTAGCTCAAATCTGAAATTTATACATCTGAAATGTCAAAAAATAAAAAAAAACAATAAGCATGTTCTCACAGTTCCCTATATATTCTTTGTAAATATTGCTGAAAAATACTGAATTTGGTCTGATTTTCAAAGCCTGATAGCAGGAAAAGATGATCGGTGACATGTCATTTTTATTTTATTTTTTGAACAAATGGGCTAAGAACTACAAAATATCTTAAAATAAAAAAAAATCTGTCTGATATTTTTATTAGGCTCGAGCTACCTTAAGTTTAATGCTCCAGATCATGGTGGTAACTACATGATTGTAGAATACAAGTCAAATAGGTTTGTAATGAAGAACTGTTTACCGAAGAGTCTGAATGAAAAGTCTTTCAATCATTCAATTTCCTACTAATGAAATGGTAATATTTGCCCATTGGAATTATGGACACAAACCCTTTATTTAGTGTACGAAACAAAATAATAGTTTTAGAACTTCGCATTACTTAGTTTTTGAATGTTGAGGTTTTATTTTTGTATTTCGCGGATGTGTATTTCTCTATTCAAGACTATCCTTAACCAGTAACAAAGACCCTGACATTCTTTCAAAATGTGTTTTATTATCTTGCTGTATTATATCTTGTTATATTACGTTTTTCAATCGACCTGAACTTACTATAAGGTATGGGCAGAGCTCATTGTTGAAGTTACGAATGCTAACTCCGGTATTTTTTTTGGTGGGGGGGATTTTTTTTCCATTACTTCTAAATGCTGTGTTGTTGTGTTTTGAGCAATGGACTTTTTGACTTTAAAATGACCAAAATAAAAAGTTATATTCTTTTACTTCGCTTTACAAAGATTATACCAATTAAGTCATTTTTACCCACAATTTATATTTCAGCTCAACTTCATCATGTGTTACATAGCTTAGATTTCAAACGTTCATCTTCAACAATTTATTACAAAAGATCAAGGTATGGAGTTGAAGTAGTTGTATAAGTTTTATCTTTAATTGCAAGCTCAATGGGATAGATCCGATGCAAATATTCCTTAATTTTTTTTTTATGAAGAAAGTTGATCGTCTGTGTGACAGAAGTTGAAATAAATGTTTTTGATTCATTTGTGTAATCTCTTGAAAAAACTTCATACGAGTACAGAAAAAGTTAAGCTAAAAGTGGCGCACAGTTAGTGTCCAGAATTACACCAGACCAGTGATCAGTCTTACCTCCCTATCAAATGCATGAGACCCATAACAATCCAATATTTCAATTAAAGTTTAAGATCAAGAAGTATGGTGAATTTGCAATGCACTATATTAGACGGAGGCACTTTTATTGATCTGAAGCCAAAACATAGCTGTTTACAAGAACTAGGGTAATTTCAAGCCAATATTCGTCATTGATGCTTCTTGCGTCACTGGATAATTCACACTCAAAAGGCTTATTTTGGCGAAATAAACTGTTTTTCATGCAACTTCAGTATCTCTTGTATTTTGCTTAAAACTTCTGCCCTAGATTTGCACCTAAGATCTTTTTGTAACTGTTGTTAGTGATATATATTAAGTGAGAACCGAACCGTCAGTCTAAAACAAACAACCCAATGACAATGGCAACATCAGAAAAACAAAGGAACAAAGACATAACATGAGCACGGCACAGAAAAGAAAAATAAAGACGCACACATGTACAAAAATGAACAATGCAGAACCAATAAAAATTATGGGTGAGAGCAGGCGCAACGGTAGGGTACGCATCACCTACTTCTTATAAGACACTCGATGTGTTCAACATGTCAACTCCGGTAGTAAAGTCAAATCCGGTAGAAGAAAAACAAACTTTAGTGGCAAAGTTGTCATCTAGAAAACAGATATCCCACAACGGTCCACAAGATCGTGATGTCGACTAACAGAAAAAGTACTCTGTAAATGCCAAAACTTACACTTAGCTTTTGTGATTTCAAAATACCAAAGGGTCCTTTTAAGTTTTTTGATATTTTCAAAGCAATTTGACATATTAATACATTTTCGATGAATGAGCAAGTCATCATGAATGAAAGAAATGAAAAAATAAATAATTTTTCTCAAGATTTTCTGTCAAAACTTTGTCATCATTTTTGTAGTAAGCACTTTATCATTCACACATCTGGGGTGAAAACTAGAGAACTAGTGAAAGGAATCTGTAAACTGATATCACAGATATGGATTGTTTTGTCATGAAGCTTGCTTTGTTCTGTTTTGAACATATTTTGTTGCAAATTTTGCACACACAAAACAGGAAACCTACAGTTCTAGATAGATGTAGACACATGCAAGTTGTCCCATTTTTTTTCTGATATAAATAACTAAAAAGATTTGATATCTCAATATGGCGTTACTCAGAAAAGGCTTATTACTCAGGGCATTTCAAATCGCTTTTTTACGGAAACGGATTAGAGATCCAGAAAAGCTGGGACGTAACTTAGATTCTTTACGTAATGGGGATATCGAAAAGATACTCTGCTTGTATTCATTTAATTACCTTTGAGATCAAGTAACCTGAAAATTTTACACACATACTGGCCGTTCACTGATACTGCCGATATCTACTAAAATATATGATGATTCTTTATCAAACCCTTTGGAAAGGTTTGATTTTTCTTCTGTAGTGCGACAGTGTTTTACCAGCAAAGTAGGCTCCTTGAGGTAGCCGGCAGCTTAGCTGAGAACACCCCTTGACATATCTTTCAAAATTACAAATAGTCACTTTATCCTTGCAAGATTGTGGTCATGAAGTTAGTAGGCTACCTGTATTGGGTTTTATTCGTATGTTTATTATACTATAAGGAAAGGGACAAATATAAAGGGGAGGTTTGAGTAACCATAAACTGGCTTAACCCTACCGCTAGCTTTTGTTTTCTGCGGTACCAAGTCCGGCTGTCCCGTGCTCCTATCGTTGTTTACGTTTGTCTTTTGTCTTATTTGTGTTTTTCCTGTGTAGTTCCCTAGCAGATTGTGGCATGTGTTCGTAATTTTCAGCCATTGCAGATCTTTTTATTTTTTTTTTTAATTATGCATATGCATAGAGTTGAACTTCGACGGCTATGGCTGCATTTACTCGATCACCTTGTCTCAAACCGTTTTTGTTGCCCCTTTTCAATCAAAACTCAGCCTAATCTGGATAGAGCTAATATCGTCTAGCTGGAATTATTTAAGGGAGTACGAGCATCAGATTTCAGAAGCATTCTATACTATCGGGTTTATCCACTCAAACATTGCTAAAATTTTTGTGCACATGGATCACATTTTCTGGGTCATAACTCACTTTTAAATATATAAAATAGACTGTGCATCAAATTTAATCAATTTTTTTGATTATATTTTCATATAAATGAAGGTCTATAAACATCTTATGCAAATTTAAGGAAAATTCTAGCGAAAATTATTCCCCGCTAAAATTTTGACCTCTCATATCTCAAAATTTCCAACAAGGATTTTGAAATATTTTTGCTCAAGTTGTTCCATTAACAGTGCTCTTTAATCAAATGGTCAGAATTTTAATTATAATTACAAAATTACTGACACAATTACTCCCTTAAATGACTTAACTACTAGTTCACACTGTTTTTGTCATAATAAACCATTGTCAGGGAATACTAAATTTCACTGTTTATATATGTTATGTCCTCATTTAACACAATTCATTGTGTCTGAGTGCTATCAATAAATGCTGAATCTAAATAGTGAATTCTGGAAATAAGTTTTTTTTTTTTATGTTGTTCTCCAGGAAATGTTAAATGATAATGCATATGACATTGGTTAAGAAAGTCAACGAAAAAGTAAAGGACTACAGTTTTCCATTACATAACAAACATGACAAATGTACTAGTTTAATTTTACTAAATTATATATTAGTCTTAATTGGAACATCGTTCCTGATATTTTGTGATTATTTTGTTAGAAAGTATGTTGAGGCAGTCTTTTTTCTAGGAAAACGACGTTGTTTATTCAAAATGTATAATTATTGAACCATACCGTTTCAAGTTTGAAAACAAAACTGAGCAATTCTCATATTGAAAAAAAGGGGTACCGTAATCTGAATGCCCGTTTTATTTTTCTTTCTTTTTTTTTAATAATGTCAAATTATTTAGTGAATCAAAGTAAAAAATAACAGTGAAAAAAATGAACAACTCGACAAAAATGTCAAAATTTCGATTCTTTTTTTTTTTTTTTTTTGTAAACAAAAAGCGTGATTTTTTGAATCTCAAAGCTGAAAAATTTTAAAATATTGAAAATTTATGAACAGCTTCATTATGATATGTGTATACATTATGCAAAATTTCTTTGGAATCGGGTCAGCGGTAATGCTCATTTATCGAGACGAAGATAAACTATTTTAATAGGATATTGCACTTTACTTTTTTGCCAGTATATTTTGCAAAGCATAAGGTGTGCACTGCTACTAAATTATGTGTTGCTGCAATGTCCTAATAGTTTTGACTTTCAATTACAATGGTAAAAGGTCTCTTGGAAGAGCAATGTGCTCAGGCTTTTTGACCTTAAAAAACAACGACACAAGATCTGTTCTTTTACTTTTTTACCTAAATTCTTTCTGACTATATTTGGCTTTTTGTATTATTTGATTCTTATGCTGATGATGAGAGGTTACTCATTGAAACACGTGTACAGCCTAACAAAATTTACTGTTTACTATGCAACTGGGGTATTTCGTACTTTCTTCTCTTTCTATCATTTTTCATCCACAATCTATCAAAATAAAGTTCTTGATTCCCTCATTCCAACATTATATATGCAACATTTGTTGTTTTCTTTATCTGCAGACCATTCAAACTGTCTGTGAGACTTTGTTATCTAATTTCTAGCAAATATAAACACCTCCTGACTAATGGGTTATCGAAATGATAATCAACATAGGTATTTATTTGATCTCAGTTGGCGAATGGTCAATAATGTAAACGTCTCGTGTCAGTTTCCAGAAATAGTACAACCGGATAATGATGAAATTAACACCTGCATTATTGTCTAGCGAAACGGTTTTTGCATTATTATGACTAAGATAACTCAATTTATTGATAATATGACATTTTTATCAAAACTATTATATTCAACACCCATTTCAATGAATGGCGCAATGATACACATAGCAACGATGATAGCAACAAAATGGCTCCATACTTGAGACTGGAGACTACGGAGATCGCTTCACTTCAAGCTTTTTGCTTTACATTTAGATCATACTGGATATTTGTTCTCTATCAGTTTTCTAATATCTTTGATTTTCTGGTCTTCCAAAAGTTTAGATTTTATCTGCACTGATGAGACATAAGTTGTCGAAATGCGCATATGCAGAAAGTAAATTTACAGTAACTTCGGTATTTAGTCATTTCAAATAAATTGAGCAGAAATTAGAGAAAAAATCTCTAACATTGTTTTCCAGTTGATTACGACAATTTTTCACATCTCGATAGTTAAATTTTCACGGATAAACCTCGTACTTTAAAATTGGAAAATTTAACTAACTTGATGTGAGAAATATATGTAATAAACTGGAAACAATGTCAGAGACTATATTTATTTCATGACTTTAAGTAAATTTAGCAGTACCTATTGCATAAAGACATTGCAAAGCTGCCCCCCCCCCCCCCCCCCCCCCNCCCCGAAGAATGACATGTTGATTACACGAACGAGTAAATTTACGCTAAACATATAGTGACAGATTGAACACTGGGTTACTATTCAAGCTGATACAGAAATATTTTAATTTAAGGAAGTAGACTTGGGGTAAGAGGAGATAACTCATTACTTGTTGTTATTGGTATTAATAAAGCACAAGATTTATATTTTTCCATAAATAGATATAAAATGTCCATCTTATCATGAAAATACACTCTTTCAATAAAAATTTCATAATGACTACATTAAAACTTCCAGGTTTTGGAAAGTATGTTAAAATTTTAAAATAAAAGAAAGTCAGATTTTTGGCAGAAGGGGAGGGGGTAATTCTTTGAACTTGACGTTCAGTATCAAGGGAAATTATGCCTTTAAAGCAGTTTTCCTAACATTGTGAAAAAATGATACGTTGATTTTTTTTTTTAATTTTGGACAAGTCATATGTGTGGAGGATCTTTAATATCTCAGTGTTTGATGAAAATTGAATTATAGGCTTTTCCTTTAGAAGAAATTGAACAAAGCCCTGTTTTCAATATTGTTTTGACAATGTGATTTCTTTTGTTTTTCAAATCAAGACTTAACATGTTACGTACAATAACGTCAAATAACGCTACATTATCCGGTGTCAATTCACAATGTCTGCCAGACTTTGCTTTTACTTTTGTAAAGTACGAATCTTTATTTTAATCATTTAATTTTTAGATGCATGTCTCTGCACAAGGGTAAAATTTATGATTTATTTTTTTCCCTACTGTGTTAGCAGAATATTCTAGGAGCGTTTTTAAAAACCGGCAAACTGTTTTTTCTTTCTTATTTTTTTTGGGGGGGTGGGGGNTGGGGGGGGGGGGGGGGGGGGTAAAAGTTATGTTTCAGATACAATCTTGGAATTAAAAAGAAGCAATTCATGTTTATTATTTGTAGCGATGGTGACCACAATAAAATTATAAAAAAAATAATTTACGGAAATACAAATACATTTCCGGAATGTGGGATTTTTTTTTTTTTTTT